>SNQJ01S0114078.1:24508-42559 GCA_010110895.2 Picea sitchensis | reverse complement strand
AAGTTTAGTGACTTTTCAAAGAAGGTCAAAATCTCCAGGCTTAAAGTTCCACCATGGATGAAACTCTAAATATGATGGAACTGTGATTTCTATTGGATTTTTTTCAGATTTGAATTAGCATTGAATGAGGGCAGATTGAGTACCCCTTATCCCATGCCTTGCAAGAGCACTCATAGTAACAAAAAGCTTCATTTTCAAAAATTTCTCCATAAAGTTGCTTTTGATGAAATTGTTTCACCCGATACTTGGGTTTTTAGAAACACAAAGTTGTCCTCTCCTAGTAGTATTAGAATCTTTGTTGAGGAAAGTGCACAATGGGATTGTCATGTGTAGGTCAATTTTCCAAGCCTATGCATGCAATATTCATCTTTCCTCAAGTGTATTTCTAATCTCCTTGGTGGTTTTATCTATCATGGGCAATATAGGATTTTAACCCTCAATTCCAAAAAACCGATGTGTCTAATGGTTGACTTGTCCAAAGAATTAAAAGAGTATGTTCTAATTAAGTTTGCAATAAGATGTTTAGGCAATTGGGGAGGTATATCAATGTACCAAACTCCACATCTTCTACTAGAGCTTTGATCATAAAAATAGGGATTATTAGCTTATGCCCAAAACTAGACCTTTGTTGATCTAAATTTATAAATGGAACGAAATCAAATGTAGAGTTATAACAAAAACACAGAGATAAATTGACTTCCGTTAATAAATGAAATTTGTTGAACTATAAAAAAATGCAGAATGAAACAAACTCGCTCGAATGGTGATAGTTGATCTCTGAGAAGAGATGTGACAACTACGCGCATTCACTAGAGCGCATTACAATGAGGTTGAAAGGCATTTTTATCATAAAGAAGCAATGAGGGAAACCCTAAACATAAAAAAACCTCCTAACCCTAGGAGATGAAACACAAAAGGCTTATGGGCTCCGATAGGGTTGGTTGGTACGCCGACTTCCTAGGGTCGCAACTTTTGCATACGATCTTTATTTAGTGCACTCAATATCCCATTGGAAAGGTCTAGCCGAGAAGTAAACATTTTGGTTGGCTCAAAAATTCCTTTGCGTACTATATGGGCATTGTCGTGCCCAAAAAATGTTGTTTAGGGCCTCAAAATGACCCCGGAAGTTCAGGACCTAAAAAGTGTAGAAAAACAACCAAAATGGAAAATAGTAATTTGAGCCAGTGGAATAGGTGGGTGGCCACCGATATCCACTTGGATCAATCCTCCCCCTTAGTAAGAAGTACTATTCATTGCGTTGAGTTCCCCCATCAGATGGGGAAACTTTTGTTGAACTTGGCCCTGGGTGAGCCACTTTCCTTGGTGTAGGAGTTGCCCTACTTTGACAACTTGATAAAGTTGGATCCTCTGTTGGCGAGCACCCTTAAACTGTGTGTACACGATCATATCAATGGTTTCATGTTCCATACAATCAGGGTTGATCTTTGTCGGTGTCAACTGGTTATCTCTGATGTGTCCAATAATGGTGGAAAGTATGGTCGAAGGAGGTCCACATTGAACACTGGGTGCAAGCCAAAGAAGGGGGGAATACTTAGCTCAAAAGTATTGTCACCCACAGCCTTGATGATGCTGTAAGAACCATAGCAAAGTGGATGAAGCTTTCGATGGGGTCTTGTAAGGTGCTCCTCCTACAAATGCAACCAAACCTTGTCTCCCTCGTGAAACTTGTGTGGCACCCGGTGTTGATCATGGAATTGCTTGTACTTAGAATTGGTTTTTTGCAAAATATCATGGATCTATTGGCGGATGTGTTTAATCCATTCAATAAACTTGGTGGCTTTGTCAGCCTCAAACTTGACATGGGAAGATTCTCCCTGTGTGGTCACAAGGGGCAGTGTGACATCAATGGGACTTAATGGTTGAAATAACAGCCCCACCTGAAAGGGGTTTTGGTCGATCGAGATATAGAGAGATATATTGTAGTTGTGTTGAACATAGGAGAGACTCTCATCCCATGTGTGTGGATGCTTGGAGTTGTACATGCACAAGATATGCATGATCATCTGATTGACGACCTCTATCTGGCGATCAATTTGGGGATGGAAGGTAGTGGATTTGGTGAGCTTGGTGTCCAACAGTGACCAAAGGATCAACTAAAATGTGCTTAGAAACATGTTGTCTCGATCTAAGTTGATGTTATGTGGTATCCCAAAATGTACCCACACTCGTTCAAAGAAGAGCTTGGTAGTGGCCTATTTTGTGATACTCTTCTTACAAGTTGTCAAAATGGCCTATGTTGTGATACTCTTCTTACAAGTTGTCAACCACCACAAAAACACAGTCATTTCCCTGCTTAGTTGAAGGAAGGCCAGACATGTAATCCATCGAGATGGATTCCCAGGTCCTATCAGGAGTAGGCATAAGGGTGTGCATGCCTTCCTTCTTAATGGTTGGTTTGGAAATAACACAGGTAGTGCAAACCAGATGTACTTGTCAACTTCCTATCAAATTTTCAGCCAATAGAAATACTTCTGCAACACTCCCATTGTCTTTTCCACACCAAAGTGTCCTACCATCCGACTGTAGTGAACTTCCCAAATCAACGTCACTCACTCGATTGAAGGAACACAAACATGGCCCAGATGGCATAAAAGTCTGTCCTGAAGATGAAAGTCAATGACGGGCATGCATGTGCCCAACACCTGGTAAGTGGTAGCGAAGTCAAGATCGCTCTCATAGAGTTGGGGCCACCCAGAGGCCTCATGTCTGCAGGAGTGGAGCACTGTGGTTAATGTTACAACTGGAGGTCGATTGAGGCAGCCAACGACACAATTGGTGTTCCCTATCTTATATTTGATGTTGATATGAAATTGCTCCAAGTATGTGGACCACTTTTGACGATGTTCGTTCTGCAATTTGGCTTGTCTTTGCATGAACCGCAGAGGCTTGTGATCAGTGTGGATGATTGTATTCTTCCCGAGAATGAAATGCTTCCATTGGCGGTAGGCTTGTACAATGGAATACATTTCTTTGTCATAAGTGGGGTACTTATGGACAACATTTGATAATGTCTCGGTATGATAGGCCACTAGATGACCATGTTGAGTGAGAATTGATCCCATAGCATAATATGAGGCATCTGTCTCAATCTCAAAAGGTTGTTGAAGATCAAGTAATGAGAGAATCGGGGCTAAGCACAAGCGATGTTTCAGATCATCAAACACTGTCGATTGCGATTGTCCCCGCATGAACTTTTCTTTGCTANTGGTTGAGGGCCCATGCAATATGGGAGAATCCCAACATGAACCTACGATGGAAATTGGCAAGTCCCGAGAAACTTTGAAGCTCAGTTAGTGTGGTCGGGGATATCCAGTCACGAATGACCTGGATCTTGGCTAGATCCACGTGCACACCTTGCTCATCAACAATGTAGCCTAGATATTGGACCATGTTCATGTCGAATGATCATTTTTCCAAGTTAGCATATAGCTTCTGTTTTCGGAGAGTGTGAAGGACCTACTGAATATGTTGCAATTGTTCTGCCCAACTCTTGTTGAAGATGAGAATATAATCCAGATATACCACCAAAAAAGAATTGGTGAAAGGTTGCACGATATCATCCATCAACCTCATGAAAGTGGTTGGGTCATTCGTCAAACCAAAGGGAATGACCAACCATTCAAAAAGACCTTCTTTGGATTGCTCAGTTTGTTCTATTAGGACCTGGTGGTAGCCAGACTTCAGGTCAATCTTACTGAAGTAATTAGCTCCCTTGAGCTAGTCAAGAAGGTCGCCAATTCATGGAACTGGGTACCAGTTCCTGACTATGATTTTTTTTAGGGCCTTGTAATCAATGCAGATTTTCTAGGTCCCATATTTCTTCTGCATGAGTACAATTGGGCTTCCACAGGGTGAGGAGCTTGGTCGAATGTGCCCCTTTTAGAGAAGCTCTTGGATCTAGTGCTTGATTTCCTCATTTTCCATAAGAGAGCAACGAAAGACTATCCCATTGGATAGAGGTTCACCGGGGGTCAAATTGATTGAATGCTTAACCTGATAGTGCAGAGGTACCCCAATGGGTGAGGAGAATATGTCTTTGTATTTCTCCACGACCTTGTCCACCTGCTTCTGCTGCGTGGAGAGGCCCTATGCAGAGACCATGAACATGGCCACTACCTTATGTTCACTTTGAGAGCAAATCATAAAGAAGACAAATTTCCTAGCCTGTGAGATGACCTTCCTGCATTGCTTAGCGAAGATCAAAGAAATGGCAGTAGGCGAAGCTACCTCTGGTATCATGTACAATTTTCTTCCCAAACTAATAATAACATTGCGAGGTATAAATTCATATACAACATGACGTTTCGACAAGTAAGGTTGGCCTAAAATAACATCACAAACTTCAAGGGGGGGAATATCACACAATACATCATCCTTGAAGGGCTTGATTCTATAGGGAAGGTGACATTGTTGGTTGACACATAGATCTCTCCCTTGGTGGAGCCACCTGATGGTGTAAGGTTGTGGATGTGGCGTTGTCAGTAGGTCCAACCACTTGGCGACCTCTGCTAAGATGAGGTTATTTTGACTTCCACTATCGACAATGAAGTGCAAAGAACCCTTCACCTACATCTGCAAGTGGAAAAGGCGCTCACCTTCCTATAGTTATTTTTGTTCACTTGGTTGGACCTTGGTGATAGCGATGGTGGCGTTGGCTTCTGCATCAATGATCTGCTTCCCCTTGTATGGTTTTGATTCTAAGTCATAACCCTCATATGACTCTGAGGCTTCCAGTTTGTCCACCAACGACTACTTTGAGTGAGATTCATCGGTGTTATTCCAAGGGGGTTTACGTAATTTGCACCACTTTCCAGTGTCTTTATTCGTCTTCCCATTACCCTTATTTGTTTGTGGCTTGGAATGGTTCTCCAATGGTGGTCCATCCTTGATCTGTCCTTTGTTCTATGGATTGGGGTTGCCTTTTCTCTGCTTATGCTACGACGAATTCACAAATACAAACTCTCACTTCTTTTGTTTAAATTTTTGCTTGATTTTGATGACATATCGATAAGTCGCACCTAGTGATGAGATGTCCAAAAACTCCATTTATATATGGATGTATCAATGAATACTGTTGTGGTACTTGAGCACTAGGTTTTATTCAGAGTCTTTGATACCCATATTGGTGCACAAGGTATGGAAGACATTTGTGAACACTGGCATTGTTTGGTCCCTTTCTTGTCGCAGCGTGGTCCATTTTGTATATTGGTCATCGTAGCTTCCAACAAGGTAATATTGGTCCTTAATAACATCTATGAAAGAACCCCAAGTGGGTATGACTGCAAACATTATGGATTCCTCCATGGCCTTTTGCTCACAGTAAGTCTCCCACCAATCCTTGACATGGGGGACAAAATTAAGGAGTGCAAAGGTGATATTTTCTCTATCGAAAAAATTATGGACATAAAAATACCCTTCAAGGAGATTCAACCATTTATATATATCATTTGCATCTATCTGACCTTCAAATACAGGAATATCAAAATTGACTTTTACCTAGAAGGGGAAGCGCCCCCAAAGTGGCTGCTTGATGAAGATGTGTTGGTTGTTGGTAGTCATTGAAGGATGAGGGAAAAATTATCCATCATCTCGTTCCTTTGTCATGCGAGGGATTCCTCGAGCAATAGTTTAATAGGATCTCCTACTCGATTGTCTCTATTTTCTTCTGCCATGGGAGGTCATCGGGGTCAACGAGGAAGGTCCTCCAAAGGCTCAAATAGTTCGAGTCCCAACTCCTTATACCCCAACCTCATGAGGGACATACACAGAGAATTAGATAAAGAGAAGACCACTTTGATACCATTGATCCATATTTATAAATGGAATGAAATGAAATACATAGTTATAACAAAAGCATAGAGATACAACGAAACTTGACTTCCGCTAATAAATGAAATTTGTTAAACTGTAAAAAAAATGTAGAATGAAACAAAATTGGTCGAATGGTGGTAGTTGATATTTGAGAAGAGATTTGATGGCTATGCGCATTCGCCAGAGCGCATAGCCTCCGGTCACTACTAGAAACCAAGCTCACCAAGTCCACTGCCTTCCACCCCTGGACAGATGGCCAAACCGAGATCGTCAACCAGATGATCATGCACATATTATGCATGTACAATTCCAATGATCCCCACACCTGGGATGAGAGTCTTTCCTATGTTCAACACAACTACAACAGAGCCATGCATATCTCAACTAGCCACAACCCCTTTCAAGTGGGGTTGGGATTTCAACCATTGGGTCCCATGGATGTTGCACTACCCCTTGCGGCCACCCAGGAAGACTCGTCGCATGATCCAAATGGAGATAACAAGGCCACCCGATTCATTGAGCGGATCCAGCACATCCGCCAACAAGTTCATGATATTTTACATAATTCCAATGCCAAGTACAAGTAGCGCCATGACCAACACCGGGTGCCACACTAGTTTCAGGTGGGAGACAAATTTTGGTTTCACTTGCAGAAAGAACGCCTTACATGGCCTCATCAGAAACTTCGGCCACTCCATTATTGACCCTACACCATCACCAAGGTAGTGGGTGACAATGATTTTGAGCTTAACCTTCCCCCAATCCTTGGCTTACACCCAATATTCAATGTGGACCTCCTTCGACCTTATTTTCCACCATTATTGGACACCTCGGAGATAGTAGAAGAGTTGACACCAACATAGCTCAACCCTTACTACATGGAATAAGCATCCACTGATTAGATCATGGACACACAGGTTAAGGGCACTCGCCAGCAAAGGATCCAGCTTTATTGGGTTGTCAAAGCAGGGCAACTCCTACACCAAGGAAAGCGGCTCACCCGGGGCCAAATTCAACATAAATTTCCTCATCTGATGGGGGAACTCAATGCAATGGAGACCATTTCTTCCTAAGGGGGGAGGATTGATCTCGGAGGATCTCGGTGGCCACCCACCTTGTCCAACTAGCTCAAAGCAATTTTTTGGCAACTTACTATTTTTAGCAATTTTTTGGTTCCTAAACTTCCAAGGCCTAAACAATGATTTTTCACGATTAGACACCTCTATGATATTCGAGGGCTCAGATTGAGCCCCCTAAATGAAGCTCCTCATCAATACCTTCCCAACGAGCTATTGTGCGCCCTAAATGGAGATTGTTGATCCAAATTTATGAGCGGAATGAAATGAATAACAGATTGAATACAATAACACATAGATACAGAGAAAAACAACATATATCCATTGAACAATAACCTCTATTGAATAAATAAAATAGGTTGAAATTGTAAAACTACAGAACTGAAAACAACTTGATCTAATGGTGGTAGTTATCTCTAAGAAGAGATGTGGCTGCTATGCACATATGTCTGACCAGATTGATTACAATGAGTCTCCAAAGGCCTTTTTAACATTACTCATGAATGCCAAAACCCTATACATCCAAAAACCGAACCCTAGGAGATGAAATGCCAAAAGTTATGTGGGCCTTGATGGGTAAGTTGGTACCTCAACTTCCCAGGGTCATAACTTTTGCATACGACATCCGTTTTAGGCACGTGATAGCTCGTTGGAAAGGTCTTTTCAAGAACTACACATTATGTCATAAAAATATGACTTTGTCTATAGTGTGACTGTGGAAAGCCAAAAAAAACATTGTTTAGGGCCCCAAAACGACCCTAGAATTACAGAAAGATGTGCTGACATGAAAAATTCCAAAATAAGCCAATTGGATTAGGTGGGCGGCCACCAATCTCCACTTGGAAGTTGTGTAGGGATTTAGATAGACCCAGAAGTGTAGAACCCACAACTACAAAGAATTACAAAAGAACGTGTTGAACTAAAAACTGTCAAGAGGGGCCAGTTGGAATAGGTGGGTGGCCACTAATATCCACCTGGATCAATCATATGCAAAAGTTACGACCCCAAAAGTTGATGTACTAACTTACCCCAACATGGCCCACATGAATTTTGGTGCTTCTTCTCCTAGGGTTAGGTTTTTACATGTCTAGGGTTTTGGCATTCATGCTTATTCTAAAAATTCCTTTAGAGCCTCATTGTACTCATCTTCTTGCGAATGATCGTAGCCATCACATCTCTTCTCAAAGATAAGCTGCCACCATTCTAGCAAGCTTGTTTTCAGTCTGCATTTTACAGTTTTTAGCATATTTATTATTTAATAGAAACCAAGTTTTATTGTATCTTTGTTATTGTTCACTATGTCTCTATGTTAATATTATAAATCTGTGGTTTCATTTCGTTCCTCTCATAAATCCGGATCAAATGAGGCTGAAAGGATTTTTTATCATAAAGAAGCAATGAAGGAAACCCTAAACATCCAAAAACCTAACCCTGGGAGATGAAACTCCAAAAGGTTTGTGGGCCTTGATGGGCTTAGTTGGTATGCCAACTTCCCACAAAACATTGTTTAGGGCCTCAAAATGGCCCCGAGAGTTTAGGATCCGAAAAAGTGTAGAAAAACTACCAAAATCCTTAAGCTCCATAGCTTGTTCTTGTTTCTTAAGTCAATTTCGATGTCAAAAAAGATTGAGTTTAAGTCATGTGAAAGGAACAATAAGATAAAAAGGTTAAGGTCAATAGTTGTTAATGAGTTGCAAGCTCCTCAAAATCCAATTCTGACTATGCCTACCAATAACAAGGTTAAAATGTAGCAATTACAAGCCAAGAAGTTTCCTCTTATCATTCATATAGGTGAGCTCACTCTCCAAAACCTCTTAAAAAATATGAGGATGCTTTATATCTCAAGGGTCCTTAGAAAAACTGAAGGTTCACAAAATGCATGCCCACTTTGCATGTTTCTTAATGGGTCCTCCATTGTCAAACTCATTTGTGGTGCTTGGTCGATTGCAATGTTGAGTCCATCCCTGCGCAATCTCAATAAATGTAGCAACATATAATGTTAAGGGGCTCTTGGACTCGTGCCAAAAAATAATAGTGAGAAAAATATGAATTTGTTTCAATATGTGGAAATTGTGTTGTCAACATGGGAGGCTAAAATCTAGTTTTTTATGTGAGAATTCTTTGAATTTTTCCTAGCTAAATGTGTTCTTGTTTCTCTTGGAAGGTAAGGACATGGTGTCACTCTAGTATTTGCATAGGTAAAGTTGTGATGTAACTCTAGTATATGTGCAATTAATTAAAAGCAAAATGATAAGTATCTTATTAAGGTCAAGTTAAATTAATTTGGCTTCTGGAACATGTGGAACATGTGTTAAGTCTCTTTGTTGACGAAGTGAAATTAAATCTAAGAGGTCAAACACCTTCCCTCACACATATACAAATGATTTACAGTTACCATAATTTGAACCTAGATCATTTACATATCAACACCCAGTGTCCACCACTCGACCACAACCCAATAAATTTCAATGTGGAATGTAACCTTTCATCACATTTGATATAGATTTCACTTCATGTTGTTGGTAACATTTTCAACCTTGAAGATATCTATATAGCCAATGATGTTGAYAAAAATAAATATCTATATAGYCAATGATGTTGATAAAAAGAAATATCTATATAGCCAATGATGTTGATAAAAAGAAATATCTATATATCCAATGATGTTGTCWAAATAAATATCTATATAGCCAATGATGTTGACAAAAAGAAATATCTATATGGGAGGCTAAAATCTAGTTTTTTTATGTGAGAATTCKTTGAATTTTTCCTAGCYAAATGTGTTCTTGTTTCTCTTGGAAGGTAAGGACAYGGTGTCACTCTAGTATTTGCATAGGTAAAGTTGTGATGTAACTCTAGTATATGTGCAATTAATTAAAAGCAAAATGATAAGTATCTTATTAAGGTCAAGTTAAATTAATTTGGCTTCTAGAACATGTGGAACATGTGTTAAGTCTCTTTGTTGATGAAGTGAAATTAAATCTAAGAGGTCAAACACCTTCCCTCACACATATACAAATTATTTACACTTACCCTAATTTGAACCTAGATCATTTACATATCAACACCCAGTTTCCACCACTCAACCACAACCCAATAAATAAATTTCAATGTGGAATGTCATGATCACATTTGATATAGATTTCACTTCATGTTGTTGATAACATTTTCAACCTTGAAGATATCTATATAGCCAATGATGTTGACAAAAATAAATATCTATATAACCAATGATGTTGATAAAAAGAAATATCTATATATTCAATAATGTTGTCAAAATAAATATCTATATAGCCAATGATGTTGACAAAAAAAAATATCTATATATCCAATGATGATGACAAAAAGGCAATATATGACAATTGATGAGATCTCTAACATATATTGGTCTGTCTATGATAGTTTCAATATAGTGGAGTCTGGTGAAGATAAAGAAAGAGATATTACATAGAAAATTGTCAACTTTTTGTCACTCTCAAATATCGATTTGTTATTTGAATTGTACAATCACAATAAATTGAGGTTGAATGACTCTTCAAAACTTTGGCTCGCTTGAATTGTATAATCCCAATAAATCGAGATAAAATGGATCTGTATAACTTTGGCTCACTTGGCAGAGTCCTTAAATATCTAGATTACGATATTCCCTCTTAGTATATCACCCTTTTATTAGTACCTGCTGAAACCCTTTTATTAGTCCATGCCTTCAACATGTACTATAGCATTCGATTGGTCCTTGACTTACTATTACTTGGACTTTGACTTTTAACTTTTTTATTGAGTTTTAAAGTTTAACATAGGTAACCATCGATAATATATATTATATTATTTAATATAAATCAATAGAATTGTTTTTTTTTGGATTCTTATTGGACGCAAACTTGCAAACTTTCCCCTCTTATTGCGGAGGTGGCAGCGATATTATTAGTAATATTGCCTTCATTTGTGAGTGAATTAAAGACATTCTTGCATTTGTTTTGATCTGATTTGAGTGAATGTGAAGACATATTCATTAGTTATGTCATCAAATTCTGGTCTTCGCACGGCTCACAATACTTCATTCGAGGGTCGTAACCATTCATAGAAAGATACATGGTTTGTGTATAAAGATACAATGATGTGAAAAGCTTGCTTATTTTTATTTGGGGCACTTTTATCTTATATAAATTATTTAATGTTATTCAAGCCACTTTCAATGGGATTAGATAATATAATGATGTTGTCTAACTGTTCTACGAAATGTTTTTTTTTTCGTTGAAATTCGCGGATATACATTTGCACGAAATCACTATTTTTGTTGTTTAAAATCCATTTATGAATTCAGAAATGGATTCAACATATTGAAAAAACCCGGGGGCACTTGGATTATACATAAATAATCACTCAAATTTGTAGATCTAACAATTTCTCGTCGGATTTTGGGTAAATGTCCCCATAAAATATCGCCAGAAAAAAGTCATTTCATAGAACATTTAGACTACGGATCATATCACGCCTCCGGTTTGATTGTGTGTGTAGAGTATCGATATTTAAATATAATACCTATCTTTGGATTATTTACTTAATGCAATTCCGATCAAATCGATTTCTCATTCCCTCGTTCGATCAATAATGAAGCCCATTTAACTTTCTAACATATTCTCTTAGCTTGAAAAATATTACTTATTCATTTCTTTTTAAAGGAATGCCTCGTTCTACAAAATAACAACCAAAACATAATATAGAGATTTATGGCAATAGTGTTTTTGCAATAAGATGATGTAATTAAGTTAGAAATGAAGGGTTTACATAGCTTAAATGCATTGGAAGGGCTTGTCCTTGGAATTTATCTAACTTCCCAACAATAGTAAACTTTAAAAAAGAGCCATTTGTCTACAACTTTATATTCATTTTGCAAAAATCCAAAAATGTTAAGGAAAAAAAACAGTCACTTCAATATTTATGCTAATAAATTTACTAAGAAATTCATAATGCTTTTAGTTACATTTCACCACTATCTTATTTCAAACAAACAAAATTGTGCTCCAAAGTTCTAAACAATATTATGTAATAAACCAACTACACGCTCCAAAGTTCTAAACAATATTATTTAATAAATTGACCACATGGTTGAATAAAAAATGGATAAAGATTTGAATATTAAAGTTAAGAATGATGTGATGATACTCTTAAACTTATGTAGCTTAGTATTTTTTAATCTTTCTACTAAGATTATATAACGTTGCTTTACTATAATTTTGAGTCATTATTATTCTTCGCTTTCAAATCTGTTTAGCAGGAACTAAACTGCCCTGCAACACTTGTTTTACTATGCACATTCTTCATAATTTGGCCTCACTTGGAATAACTTGAACATATTTTGATTTTTTTAATTGAATAAAAAAAATTAAAATTAAATTTTGCAAATACCATAAGCTTTCATTTTACTTTGCACATTCTTCATAATTTGGCCACACTTGGAATAACTCGAGCATATTTTAATTTTTTTTAATTAAACCAAACAAATTTAAAATTAAATTTTACAAATATTCAAATTTCGAGAAAGGAAAATATTCAAATAAGATGTTAGATTTTCAAAATATTCAAATTTTGTTAATAAAAATAATTTAAATATTATGTTGTTTATAGAACAAATTAAAGTGAGATGTTATATATTTTTAATAAACTAAATTCAGTAGTCCTTCTNAAGGAAAATATTCAAATAAGATGTTAGATTTTCAAAATATTCAAATTTTGTTAATAAAAATAATTTAAATATTATGTTGTTTATAGAACAAATTAAAGTGAGATGTTATATATTTTTAATAAACTAAATTCAGTAGTCCTTCTCAGTAGTCATCATTAGAGAAGGTATAACAACCTAGATTTATTTTAGCCTTGGATCTATCAAGTGTTGAAAGGGAACAAATCCTTTAAGGTGCAAAACTTTTTGGTGGTGTGAAAGTTTATGAAATGTTTTCAATTTGAGGGATTAGATCTCTCTAAATGTTTCATAAAGCTGGGGTTGAGATTGATCCAGATTATGATATATAGATTCTTTTTGTTTTCATTACTTTTATTATTGTTATTGTGATTATTATTATTATTATTTTGGGATTGATTTATGTTGTAGTCAACATTACCCACATTACACATATGTCTCATATTGAGATGTACAATGTGCTTCTCAATGTAATCATCCATCCCCATCATTAGTCAAAATTCAAATTATAAAGAATGTAAAAACAACACTACACATTTCGGGATCATAACCAATCTATAAGTCACAATAGAATTGCACTAGTTATAAATCAAATAGAAATACGCTAGTATCGTAGATGCCTCATATAAACTATGTTGTAGATGCCATATATAAAATCAAGCCTAAGCATTTACTTCTTAATTATAAGAGTATGCAAATTATTTTAATGTCTTCAATTACAACTTTAATCAAATCCGGTTCTTGATGCACTATCAAATAATCCAACATCCATAATCATCATCTTAGTAAAAACTTGAAATAAATATGCTAGAAGATAGATGTGGCTCAAGTGTAAACAATTAATTGAATAGTTATAATCATTCTATGTAGATGGGCATTGTTTGATATAATTGAATTGAAAATAAGACAGGGAATAAATAGCAAGAAGATTGTTGGGCCCATGTTTTGTACCCTTTTCTCTATCTATTTACCCTGTTTTGAAGATACTTTAAGTCATCTTTTACCCTCTTTTGATAATATCTTACCTACGACTTCATGTTTTAACCCAAGGTACAACCTTTTTAGGAATTGCATTATTTAAGTAGTAATATGGGTTGTTAAGTAGTTTCCTACATGATTTTGGGTTTACTAATGAGATGGCTTGGAAGAGTATACTTGCAGGCTGGAAACAAGTTGTGTTTATTCAAGGATTGGATGTTGTTGCTCCTTCACGAGTTTAGATGGTGTCCTTTTTTATATGTTGTTACTTCTATATGGTGTCACCCTTTGAGCCACGATGCTACCACTTCCACGATCCCATTGATACTTTAACATTTGGTATTTGACCGATGCTCAAGTATAGGAGTAGAAAAGCGCCAATGTGGCAATGAAGAGTCACCAGAGGAAATGGGAGTACCAACTGTTGCAACTTTTCATGGTTGTGATAATGTACCAGAATGCTCTATTTTGTACATCGATTGTAACGACACGAATGTGCAACAGATCTTATTCTATGTATTGATCAAATCTGATATTCTATTTTGTAAATATTGTTGTCTAGAAGTGTATAAATAGTAGGAACCCTCTTGGGTTGAGGGATTAGAGTAAGAGAGAATAGAGTGTGCAACAAGAGCCCGACAGAGATTATTGTATCATCCTTTTTTATAATACATGAGTATACTAGTTCGTTCTATCTGAGCATTAATTTTTGAGTTGTTTTAGCAACCTGATTGGTGAAGGAAGGCCCCCCTTCACTAATCAGGTGTTGCAATTTCTTTTTTTTATTAAGTAGATTTTCCATAGTCTATTTCATAATTTCGAGTGTTTTAGTCATTTTTTATTCGTGTGAGTTGTTACTTGTTCCCAACCCTAGTTAATTACATGAGTTGTTACTTGTAGAGTTTGGTTGATTATTGGAAATAATAGAGAATCTGTGTTACTGATGTTACTTTTGCCAATTGAAGTTTCATTGTGGATGTGCATCATTGGATTTCTTTTGATAGATAGTTTCTTTCTTTTTAATATTATAGCATGTGCGTTCTCTTTAAAACCATCGTGAGTTTGTGATCGATCAGAGGTGATGTTGAATTGTTTGCATTTGCAGTTATGATTTCCTTTCTAGCAAGAGTTATCTGGATTGAAAGTGACTTCATTTTCATTGAATGTTTCATGAATTAAGTGTGATCTTCTTTTCAGTCAAGAATTGTTTCGATTGGATGTGATTTCCCTTTTTCATAAGGTTTTAAACAGAACGTCTTAAAAGTGTGTTTTCCTTCAAGATATAATAGATCGATTGAGTTTTCATTCATTTATTGCACAATTATTAGAATTACTAGCACTACAAAGGAAATTGTAACTTTCATAGACTTTGCACATAGCCTTGAAACAAAAGGTGTCCCCTGGTTTGATGATTAATGTGAGTGTTGTTTAGTTGCCCTAGAAAGACATTTAAAATCCCCAACATTTTGGTGTTGTTTTCGGGGAGGTTATAAGGGTGCAAAAGAAAAATTTTGTGTTGGATTAGCTGCATTATCTCTAGTGATACTAACGCCTGAGAAGTAAATATGGAAGGTAAGAACATATGCATCTATCACCAACCCCTGGGTTATCGTGGTAGAATATTGTCTCACCTGCACAAGAGCATATAGATTACATGGGTGATAAATCATATAGGTTGCATGAATAGAGGTAGAGGAAGACCCTCAAAAACTAATAATCTTGCAAGTAGAGGAGGTCGAGGACAAAAGGATCAAGGCATAAAAACATATATACATGAGGTTATTTCAAAGGCAGAATCAAAATGTTGTAATGTTGTAAAAGTGGCATCTCATGTAGGAATCAATCGTCAGCATAATCCAAAAATTAATCATGTTGAGATAGTTGAAGCTGAGATAAGACAAGAATCATGACTACAATGACAAAATTTTGTAGTAGAAGAACCTGAGTTTCAAAATCTAGCAGAAGGGTGAGGGGAAACAAGGGAACCTATACCTGATTGTCAGAGCCCAGTACATGGAGAAACCCCTGAAAATCCTAATCTATATCAAGGAAGCGTTGTTAAGCCTTCTGCACTAGAAACAAAGGAACTTGTTTCACCTCGGCAAGTGCCTCCTGAATTTGAAATACTAGAGGACTATTAGAGGCTATAGGAAAACATGGATGATTCAACCTCTACAATTGAATTTCCTATTTTTGATACACATGGAGGTGCACCTATGAAGTCGATTTATTTATCATCTCTCCCTAACTTCCATGGGGTCACCATTGAGGATACAAATGCCTTCTTGTTCGAATTCGACGTATTGTTTTAGAGTTACGAATACACCACTGATTTGCACAAGTTGAAATTGTTCCCTGCCACTTTCAAGGGAGTAGCCTTGAGATGGTTTATGGGTCTTGGTGGTGGTACTATAACCTCTTAGGACGATATGAAGAAAAAATTCCTTGAGAAGTACTAGGGTTACTATAGATCTCGAGAACTTAAGGAACAAATCTTTAAAATGAAACAAAAGGAGGATGGGAATCTGGAATATTATGTAGAGTTGTTCCAATACTAGAATGACACAACATATTTCAAAATTTTGGATCCTTCTTTATATATTATCATAAGATCTTATCAGGTACAACCTCAGAGATACAAATTAATGCTCTGTTACAAACCTCTGGCTCTGGAATCATGTGGCAGAGCTCTATTTATCCAAAAATGTATACAGATTACATTTACAGAACTAAAAACCCAACTTATCAACAATAGACAACAACAAGAAGAACAACCCTAATAGAACCCGAACTCCTTTACAATTGTATACATCTCATATATATAAGATGAGTAAGGTCTTCTGGCTTTGGTCTCGCATGCTTTCTTGTGTTGTTGCAACTGCTTTTTCCTTGCTGGTGTTGCGCTGTCCTTTTCCACAACCGATTTATGTTACTTTTCCTTTCTCTGTTTCCCAGCTTCTTTTGTAGCTTGCGCAACTCGTGCTAAACCAAAATTGGGACTGTAGTCCTTCTTGTGCAGCTTCTAATACAAAAATGAAGGGCCCAATAGGCTCTGACCACAATCCTTGACTCGCCCTCGAGTCAAGTAATCGACACTTTTGTAGCTTCTAGGAGCAACTACTGCTTTCCCTTGTCCTCCTTTTCCTCTTTCCTTTCCTCTTCTGATTGCGCTTTCTCTTTCTCTGCCTCTTCAAATGAAGGGACCAACTCCAAGGCCCACTTCTTGACTTCCTGGAAGGTCCCAACTTTATCTTGCCATTTCTTGGCAAGGAGTGAGGTCTCGGTGACGAACTGTTGGGTTGCATCTGTGATACATTCCTTGGGCTTGGATGCGACCAAAGAGTTCCATTCAGAGTCTCTTATTGCATCAAATTGATGAATTTTCATATATATTATCTGAATGACAGGTCGAAAGTCGCGCAACTCCTTCTTGGCTATGGATTGCACCTCAAACATGACATTCAACTCATTGTCTACTTTTTGAATTTGATCAAAATTCTGTTGTTGCTCCAGGGAATCCATAGTAGCCGCAAATTCATCATTAAGCAACTGGATTCTAGTGTGCACGTCCTCCAAAGTCTAGTTTCACCTAGCAATGATGCCCATCCAATCATTGACTTCTCTGAATATCTTCGTGCACTCAGTTGTGCACTTGTCTAGTGTTGCTTGGGCATTGTTTCCTTCTAGCACTATTTTCTCCATCTACTCCTGCAACTTTCAGAGTTGTTGCTCTGCTTCTTGCTGACTTTGCCACAACTGCACTTCCAGATGCTCTGCATGAATGGCCAATTGTGACCATGCCCCTTGGAGTAATTTAATATGATGCTCCATATTTCCTGCATCACTGACTTCTGGCAGTTGGGGTATGACCTTCCATATTTCTGGCCAGGCTTCAACAAGTTTCTCCTAAACTATTTCTAGTCTATGCTCCACCTGGATATTGGCATGTTCTTCCTATTTTTTACATGTTTGTGCAAGAAGCACTTCCTCCCTTGCGAACTCTGCAGACCTTTCGTCCTGCTGGAGCCTTTTCTCCAGTTGAACAATTGAGGCTCTGATCATTCTGACTAAGTGCGTTGCTGACCACTGTGCAAGGTCAACGACTGAAGGGACAGTGTCCCTGGGTGCTCGGACCTATAGTGGGAGTTGATATAGATTTTATGAGCAGAACGAAATGAATATAGATTATTAACAGGTACTTAACACAAAATAACAGAGATACAGTAAAATAGGTTTTCTATTCAATAACGAAATAAGCTGAAACTGTAAAATGCAACGGAAACAAGCTTGCTAGAATGGTGGCGACTTATCTCTGAGAAGAGATGTGATGGTTGCGCTCATTCGCAAGAAGATTATTACAATGAGGCTCTGGAGGCCTTTTTACAATGAACAAGAATGCCAAAAACCCTAGACATCCAAAAACCTAACCCTAGGAGATGAAGCGCCAAAAGTCAAGTGGGCCCC
>SNQJ01S0114078.1:0-14038 GCA_010110895.2 Picea sitchensis | reverse complement strand
AGATTCATGAGATGAAGGAAATATCACAACGGTTGGATTACAAGGTAAATATTCCCTTCATTCTAGTTGTTGGGCCCTTCATTTTTAGATTATAAGTTGCGCAAAAAGGAATACAGTCCCAATTTTGGTTTAGCACGAATTGTGCAAGCTACATAAGAAGCTGGACAACAGAGCAAGGAAAAGTAATAGAAATTGGTTGCGGAAAAGGACAGCACAACGCCAGCAAGGCAAAAGCAGTTGCAACAACACAAGAAAGCATGCGAGCCCAAAGCCAGAAGACCCTAATCAACTTATATATATGAGATGTATACGATTGTAAAGTGGTTCGGGTTCTGTTAGGGTTGTTCTTGTTGTTGTTGTCGTCTATTGTTGATAAGTTGGGTTTTTAGTTCTGTAAATGTAATATGTATACAGTTTTGGGTAAATAGAGCTCTGTGACATGAGTCTAGAGCCAGAGGTCCATAACAGAGAATTACTTTGTATCTCTGAGGTTGTTTTTGATAAGATCTGATGATAATATATAAAGAAGGATCCAAAATTTTGAAATATGTTGCGTCATTCTATGATTATGCTTATGCATTGTATCTTTACAGTACTTCTTTATGCTTCATAAGTTCCATTAGATGTTTCTGTGTACGAATGATTTTCGCAACCTAAGTAGCTTCAGTTCCTGTGTGTATGAGCTCATATATGTTATGTAGTTATCTTTTCTTGCGTAAGATCATGGTGAATCTTGAAGGTTCTATGAACCCACCTAAGTATTCTCATTGCCCTTCCCTATCCTTCTGTCTTGGTTGCACTTCAAGTGGGACTTATTCTCTTCGGAGGAGTGAAAATGTCAGTGCTCTAGACTACACGGTACCTTTTGTTGGTAACCTTAGAAGGACCCTGGTCTGATCAATTCCATGCCAACAAAATGGTTTTGTTGTCGGGACCTGCGTTAAAATGGAACCTGTAAGGAGGATGCTTCTGTGGATTCACAGATCTACTATTCACCAATGGTGGGAGAGAAATTGCGACACCTTCATATGGAAAGAAGCGGAGCTGAGAAGGAAATCTGTGAAAGATACTCGGGAGTTAGTATTTTACTCAGAAAGATCTAGCGACCAGTACGAGATATTCTGGGTTAAGTTTCTAGAAGAGCTTTTCCACTGGATAGATAGGCTCCAAGAAGCTATGGAATTCTAAGAACGAGTCAAGAGGACCTATACTTGGGATACATAAAATATTCCAACACTTCAACGACTGGATTGTCCAGTCATGCAAGCGATTGATTTCTGGATCAATACCACATTCAAAGGATACATTATTGAGTTTGCAGCTGAGAATCACCAATCATTTTCACGAGCAGAAGTGGATTTCAAGAAAGATGCAAGGGGAATACTGTTGAGAGATATCCCCTTGTGGATTAAGGTTTTATTGATGGAAGAGGGGATGTTGATTATGTCCCTGACTGAGATGGCAGTGTAAACACCCTCGCTTGGGGTGGAGTGAGTTTGGGTGGAATCATGGCCTGAGAGAGGGGGAAGGGTTCTTTGAAAAATGAGGGAAACAATAAGAAATGGACTCAAGAGATGAGCGAGCCTCGAAAAGAGTCATCATAGTTGAGAAGTGTCGACGCGCTAAGATAAAGAAAGCAAAAAAGTAGTCCGAGAAGTTGCAGAAAGAAGTTGGACCAGGAGAAGTAGAGGAAAGACAGATGGAAGAGTTACGGAAGATGAGAAGAAAGAAAAGACTATCCAGTCAAAGATTAAGTGAGAGAGAAGCGCAAAGAGAAAGAATTCCCCGAGAGGGTGGACAAGAAGGAGAAGGTGTAGAAGCAAGGGAGAGGGAAATCGACATGGATCTTGAAGAGGAAAGAGAAGATCCAACCTCGATGCCAGGAAAGATCGAGAATCCGACTGAAGAAACCACTCCAAAGGAAGAGAATGAGACCCCCCAGATCAAAGAAACCCACCTCAAAGCCAGTGGCGCCAGCCTCGAATCACCCATACCCCAAGTGTATTCTATACAAGTGGTAAGTTCGATACTACCTTCTTATGCTAATTTTGTTCCAGTACAATTAGTTAGTTAGTCACAACTAGGGAGTGCAAGTACAACAAGGCTATTGGGATCCCCTGGTAGGTCGCAACGAGGACCATTAGCTTTCATTTTTATAGGAGCAACAAGATCAACAATGGCTGGTCACGCAAGAGGTTCGATTGCTCGATACCCATAATTTTGGGGTAAGGGAGACAAAGATGTTGAGCAACATTAGTTCTTGTGTGAAGCAATATGGAGGTCCAGAGGGACTCTAGATGCGAATAAATTGGTTGAGTTCCAGACTACCTTGAGAGGTCGTGCTCTCAAATGGTACATGAAGGTTATTGAGTCAAGAGTGCCAGGAATGCAAGGTCAAGTGTCCATGCTTGACGAGGTGCAGACAAGGTTCATAGCAAAGTTTAAGCTACCTCAGTCAAAACAACAAGCTCTGTTTGAGTTCCATGAGATTCAACAAAGGAAAGGTGAATCATCTTGGGAATATAGCCAGAATTTTAAAGATTCTATAGGGAGGTTAGCACATCCAATTCATGAAGAACATCAAAGAGAATGGTATATTCATGGATTTCTACCTCTGACATGGATTTCTTTAAGAAAGCAATAGATAACCACTTTGACAGATGCCTTGGAACAATCAATGAAGATTGAAGCCATGGTAGGATATCCTGGGAGCCTGAGAGTGACCAGACCCCCAACAGATGCAAATTTTGTGCAACTATAAGGGAAAATATAAACGCTTATAGAGAATATTCAAGAATTGATGATACCTAGACCAGGACGACTGCAGGTCTAGTGTACCAGATGTTACATAGAAGGGCATCTGGTAAATGAATGTCTGTGAATAAGGGGAATGGGACCTCCTCAGAATCCGATGGGACCCTCACTAGGACCCACAGGAGGAGTTGCGCAAGTATCTGTGAATTTACCATTCCATAACCCCACCCCATATCATGCTTTTCCAGGTAGCCAATCAACGCCAACAGTTGAGTATTGTGAGATCTGTCGAATCCATGGGAATGGGTTGAGACAGTGCCCCATTATTCAGAAGTATTCAACAGTACCAAATACTGTACACTATGAGTTTTGTGCATCTACCACACATACTACCAATCAATGTAGAGCATTGGATTCACTTGTGGATAGGTTGGATCGAACAACATTCAGGGTGAATGAAACCCCTCAAGGACCGAGAAGAGGTCGAGGAGGTGGAGCTGGAGGAGAATTCAGAGGATGAAGAACCGGGGGAAGAGGACAAAGAAGATGCTAAAACTGTGATGAGCAAGGCCATATGGCTAGAGACTATCCTCATCTGAGGTGGTCATGGTGCTCTCACTACAGAACCAATGGGCACGCAACTGAATACTACCCATAACTAATTGAAAAATGGGAAGATCGTGTACGCCAACGAGGAACTAACCTCATTAGTTCAGAAATCAAGAGAGTTATTAGAGGACAATTGCCCAACCTGAATATCGTCACTCAAGGAGGAGCAAAGACAGGAGTTGATGCTGATAATTTACCTCAGATCCATAAAGAATCACCTAAAGAAGACATGTATGACCCTCTAAAATATAATTTATTCTTTAAAAATTCCATAGAAGTATTTCAGAATATCCCTAGCCCTAAGATGCAATAGAAACCCCCTCATCCTATTGTTTACCCTAAGATTGTGCAGGTCCCTGCTTCACCCCCTGCACCCAGAAACCCTGTAGTCATGATGAGACAACATGAGTAACCACAAAATGTAGTCAACCTTTGGTTTCAGTTATTTTCTTATATTCTTGGGAATGACCAGTTAACAGAGAAGTTGCGTAATGTGTTATACCTAGTTTTAGGGAATGAAGAACCCACAGAAGAAAGAATAAGGATTAATCTTCCTGAGAAGAGTACTTAGAGAGTGCAGAGAAGGAAAGTATGAACTGGAAAAGAGTTTAGACTAGTAGCCTAGCTAGACGATTTTGAGATTAAGGATGTTATGTTGGATATAGGATTTGATGTTAACATAATGCCTAAAAAGACTTGGGAAGCCTTAGGGAAACGTCGGTTGACATATTCCCCAATTTAGCTAAGAATGGCCAACCAATATTGTATTTTCCCAATAGGAAGATTGGAGAATGTGGAAATAGATGTTGTGGGAGTGAAGACTGTAGCTGATTTTGAGGTGATCGAAATCATGGGGGATAAGGACCCTTATCTTGCCCTACTTGGTATTTATTGGGCTTATGACAACTATGCAGTGATTGACCTAAAGAAAGACACTATGACATTTGAGGCAGATGGAATCAAGGTAGTTCAACCCTTGGATCAATATGTAGGCTCTAGATATACAAAACCAATGGACAACAATATGGAGGGAGAAGACTTGGATCAATTGTACATTGTAACAAAAAGAACAAGATAAGATTACATAAATCCTACTATTGATGGGTCAGTAAGTTGGAGAAGTATAGAATCAGTGGATGAAGATTCAGATTGGCATTTGACAGTTGGCAACAATTCTCATACGAAAAATTCCCAAGAAGATGTGCCACTGTCAGGGAAACTACATGGGTTGGAACTGAGGTCAGATAACACCCAATATATGATGGTACCTCATGACTTGATAGTTTTCTGCTCAGCATGAAAGAAAAGGTAGTGTAGGATCAAAGGATCTCAGTACTGGATTTATCCCTCCAGGACACCCCTGCCAGATGGTGGGCCAATCTCAAAGCCTTACTAAAAAATTGGAAGGATGCAAAGAAAGCTATCAAATATAGATTTCAGTATAAAGAGCAGTTGGAATCAGAGATGCGGATGGATTTCCAAGTTGCGCAACTATTCAACGGAGAGTCTGATCCTAAAGCACATATTGAACAATGCGTGACACAGTGGCAGTTTGCGGAAATGACATCTCGCTTCTGGATTAAGGTATTTCCCCTCTCACTAGGTCCAATCCCAAAATCTTGTTTCATGCATGAAGAAACCAGAAGACAGACCAGTGACTAGAAAACGTTGGTAGATCACTTTTGCAAGGATTTCTCGTTTACAAGTAAGCACCCTGAGCTTGAAGTAGTCCTGCAAAGAATTAAAGAATTCCTTTTTACAGACAATAGTAAACATAAATCAGACCTAGTGGTATGTGCAAAGCATAGCTGAGAACTTCAGACTAATCTTCACCTAACCTTAGACAAGAAGCCTATAGAATGCTATAATATTGAGAGGGATTCAGAAAGCCCAGATGATTTAGAATAATTGAGAAACTTAGCCATTAAAGAGACAGAAGGGAACATAGAAATATAGAACATCATACCCAATGAGACTGATGGTTTTTATAATCACCCATTAAAGTTGCGCAAAGTCAATATAGGGACCACAGAGCAACCTAAGATGGCTATGGTGGGAGATTACTGGGATGATAAAACTAGTCAAGAAATACAGAGTTTGTTGCGAGAATATGAGGATTTGTTCCCAAAGACATTTTCAGAGTTAAAAGGGATCAAAGGAGTTATGGGAGAAATGAAAATTGAATTAAAACCAGGATCAAAGTCTGTGAGGCATAAACCATACCGCMTTAACCCCGGAGTGAAAGAGAAGGTTAAGAGGGAAATAAACAAGATGTTGGAARCTGGACTTATTTTTGYAGTAGAAGAAGCAGAATGGGTCAGCCCAATAGTCATCCAAAGCAAGAAAGGTAYAGAGGATATCAGGGTCTRTGTMGAATATAGAAGCCTTAACTCTTCCTRTGTGCATGACCCTTTTCCAACACCTTTTACTGACGAGGTGCTAGAATAGGTTGCRTGGAAAGAGTCTTACTCATTTACAGATGGATTTTCGGGGTATCACCAAGTAAGGATTKCTAAAGAGGACAAAAAGAATACCACATTCATAACAKATTGGGGGTTATTTGCCTTCAATGTGATGTCATTTGGCCTAAAGAACGCCCCCGCARTTTTCTCCAAGATTGTAATAACAACTTTTCGAGAATTTATCCATGAGTTTATAGAAGTTTATATGGATGATTGGAYGGTATACAGTTTKCTCAAGGAACATGTAGCACTAATACGTATGATGTTTGACAGATGTAGAGAATTACAGATATCGTTGAATCTCAGAAAGTGTATCTTTTGTGTGCCACATGGAAATTTGTTGGGCCACATATTATGTCGAGAGGGAGTAATGGTAGACCCAGCCAAAGTTGCAGTTATTGTGAACATTCCACCACCTATGAGTTATAAGCAGTTGCACTCCATGCTGGGACACACAGGGTATTATCGCAGGTTCATCAGAAGATATGCAAACATTACTGCACTGCTGGAAAATCTACTAAAGAAGGTCGAAGTGTTCCAATGGACCCCAGAATGTGATAAAACATTTGAGACCCTAAAGGATAAGCTCAACACAACATCTATTCTGGTATTTCCAAATTGGGAAAATGAATTTCACTTCCACATAGATGCTTCAGGTATTTCCTTGGGAGCTATATTAGTGCAACCAAGAGATGGAGCCATGGATCGTCCTATCTATTTTGCTAGCATGGAGTTGTTGCAAGTTGAGCACAACTATACAAAGATAGAAAGGGAGGGTTTAGCTATGATTTACGCTTTGCAGAAGTTTAGACATTATTTGTTAGGTTCTCATTTTAATTTCTTTACTGATCATTATGAATTAAAATATCTAGTTAACAAACCTGTGTTGGAAGGGAGAATTTGTAGAGGGTTGCTACTATTTCAGGAATTTTCTTTTGAAGTGATCATTAAGCCTAGAATATGTAACATAGGGCGTGATCACCTGTTTGGATTAGAGTCAGGGGAAAGTGGAGGAGCATTCGATGATCAACTCCCAGATGCAAATCTGTTCCAGGTTGAGGCCATACTAGAGTATCTGGAAGACATAACAATCTTCTTAAGCACATGAACCTGCCCAGAAACATACTCTGCAATCCAAAAATGCCATATGGTGGTTAGAGCAGTGGGATATCAGTGGATTTCAAGGAAATTGTATAAATTGGGACTAGATGGTATCCTAAGGATATGTGTCTTGGATCACGAAAGATAGGATACACTATGGGAGTGCCACAATGGAGTTGTGGGAGGTCATGTGGGAGGAAAGGTCACTGCACAGAAAGTCCTCCAAGCTGGACTATGGTGGGCCACACTCTTCAAGGATCAAAGGAATATGCTAGATCATGTGATGTGTGTCAAAGAGTGGGTAAACCATCATAGCGAGATGAATTACCACTTCAACCAGTTCGAGCTTTACAAGCATTTGAGAAGTGGGCGGTTGACTTCATAGGGCCGATCACCCCCACAAATAAGCATTCAAAGGCTAGGTACATTATTACCGTAACTGAATACCATACATGTTGGTTTGAGGCATCAGTTGTTCAGGATTGTTCGACCGATACTGCTGCTAGGTTCATTTTGGAAAATATTATCACTCGATTTGGATGTCCTAGGAGTCTGACCAGTGATCAGAGAGCTCATTTTATAATTAGTACCATAGCAAAGATTACAACATAGTTCTTGATCCAACATCATAAAAGCAGCCCCTACCACCCGCAAACCAATGGAATAGTAGATGCGTTTAACAAGATTTTGGAGAGAGGGTTAATGAAGGTTTGTTGTGAAAACATGGAAGATTGGGATGACAAAGTTCCAAAAATACTATGTGCTTACATGAAAACCATGAAGAAACTCCACAAGTACACATTATTTCATCTATTTTATGGGGAAGAGGTTGTGGTGCCTACAAAATTCATTACTCCAAGTTTGTACATTGCACAGATCACACACATGTTAGAGGAAGAATCAGTTGCGCAGAGACTCATGGAGCTACAAGAACTTGAAGAGACCAAGTTTTTAGCAGAATTCCATCAGTCAGTTGAGTAAGCAAGGCAGAAATCTTGGCATGACAGACACATTAAGACTAAAGTATTTGTGTAGGGAGACAAGGTTGTACTCTATGAGATCCAGTACCAGAAGCATCCACGCAAGTTGTGCATGCATTGGTTGGGACCATTTATAGTTGCGGAGATCCGACCTTCTGGAGCAGTCAGACTTGCACAACTGGATGGTATGTTGCAGCCAGGATGGGTGAATGGCACTCGCCTGAAACCCTATATGTCTTAGAAATGAGCTAAAGGATTGTTTCTCTAGTCCGAAGGAGCATGTATAGTAGTTATATTCGAGTTTTTATGCAATTTTTGTAAATTTAGTTAATAAAAACGATGTGTGCAGTGTTGCGCTGTGACATGTAGTTCATTTATTTTTCTATCTAAGTGTTGTTTGATGCAGAACTACTTACTCAATAGGGTAGGATCATAAGCGACAAGAACCTATTAATGATAGTCATTAAATATGACGGGGACCCCTTTGTGGTCGAAGGAAGAGCGAATCCGAACGCAATTTGAGTCCATGTGCCACACGAACCCAGTCCAGTCACAACCTTTATTACTATTACGGTACCCCGTCTGAATTTGGTTAAGCTCTAAATCCGTGATACGCGAATATTCCATCGGTATTCGTGCCGAGATTCTCATCCGTCAAACGATAAGGTCTAAAATCGACCACGTCTCACTCCAACTTGCACTGTAAATGCCAGAATCGCCCAATAGGATTTACCCCATTAACCAGTCCCGTCGGACAACTCAGATCCAAGTTGCATCTATAGGGTAATGATGAACAATAGTTATTAGTGAATTTTCCAGCTAAGCCGGAGTATAAGGCTCCGAGAACTCACTGTAGGATGTGTTGTTTCCGAGAACGCACTTAGATATTTATGAATTCTGCAGAGTGAGAAAACCTGTGTAATCCCTTGACCCATAGTTGTGATCCCCAATCCTTGTTTTTCCTGCGGAATTTGTTGCTTGTTCAGATTCACAATGTCGAGAGCTATAGGAAGTTGAAGTGTCGTTTCCAAAGATGCAATACCAGATGAGCCCTGTGACCCCTAGGTTGAGTTCATGGGTGATCTCAAAGGGAAGGTTGAGCAGGTTAAGCTCCTTGATCTAGACTTAATAGATCAAGTCTTGTTCCCCCAGATGAACATAGACATTTTATGGAGTATTGCTCCATACGAGTTGGGAGGCATGCAGTTTGTACCAAATCCTAAATTCATTAACTTTTTTAACTCAACCATCATGAACCTTAGGGACCTACTAGTGTGGTACCATTGGCGAAGTTGCGAGGTGCACCAATTTCCGGATCAACAGGGTGCACGACAGAAGTCTGTGGTTGGATAGGAGATATCCAATCCATGCAGAAGATATCCACCATCTTACTGGATTGTCCCTCGAGGGAGAGGATGTGTCCAAAGGATTCCAGGGTGCCAACAAGCATGACAAGAAGAAAGGGGAGCCCAACCTATACGAGAGGTTCCACATGCAGAGGGGGGGGCACACAACCAATATGAACCCCATACTACCTGAGACGGTTAGGACTGCCTGCTACATCATAACTAGCAAAGTCATGAGGTCTTATTACAAGGGAGAATGCACACTGGATGCATTATCAGTGGCAGATTTTTGCAACAATGGCACTATTATCAACTGGTGTAGTTACCTGTTGGAAGAACTACTTGTGGCTTGCAAGGAAGCCCAAGATAAAGGTGGTACCTTCACCTATGGATACTGGCTACTTGTGTTTACAATGCTCAAGTGGACGCCACCGGCTGGAAGACTGATGGCGCTAGCAGATAAGGGGCACCTAGAAAAAGTGTTTGAGCCCTCACATTCAAGGGAAGACTCATAGAACACATCCTTCAACAACACGATGTTCTCCATGTAGTACAATGGGCTCATTGACGCAATGCATAGGTTGCGCATTCCACAAGAGCTCCTCAACTACAATACGAGGAACATAGCCTTTAATATGAACCGACACCATACTTTTGTGTGGTTGAGGTATGCCAACAGGGATGAATTACATTCAAGGATGTTGTTGTTCTATTTGGATGAAGAGGCCTTCGACAAGGAGGTGATGTCATGGCCTGGAGTTAAACGCAACTCATGCAAGTCAGGGATGCACTATGTTTTGCCCACCGAGCTACTGAAGAAGAAAGGTAAAGAAGAAGTGGTAGGACCGAGCTCATGCTCAGAGGCTCAGAAGAAAGAAGCTCTGACATAGATGGAATCCAAAGAAGAGGAGGATACACAACCATTAGAGTGCAAGAAAAGGACACTGTTAGTGTTCCCGCAACTTCCAGAGCAAGTTGTGTTGACAGGTAAGGATGTCAATGAAATTCTGAGTGATGCGTTCATTACAGAGCCAGTGGCTAAGAATATTAGGATTGGGGTCTCGCTGAGCAAGGTTATGAATCCCCAACCCATCTCATCCATCATCCCCTGCACCCGCTCATTGGTTCGAGCAACCCCCATCATAGATATTTAGGATGACCCTGAGCCTGCCACCCATCCATCCACCATCATCACTGAGCACCCTCCATCACCACCACAACCCCAATATCCACCTCCAGAAATCGACATTCCACCTCAAACCACTAATCCATAGCCCATGCAGCTCGATCCCCCAGAACTCTCAGAAACAAGCCTAGAGTTACCCGAGTAGAGACCAGAACTTCTTGGTCCAAATGAAAAAGTACCGGAGCAGAGGCTACAATTGACTGGCTCGAATCCTGAATCCCAAGACCAACAGATTGTACATTTTATGTAGCATAAGGACACTCAAACGGTAGAGAATCCACAAGTTCAAACTCCCCAACACACTGCCTCACCGACCAAGATTGAGGGTGCCATGGGAAGCACAACTTCGGAAGCGGAGGCACGTAAAGAGGCGGAGCTACTAGAGGTTCAGAAGGAATCAAAGAAAACTTCATGGAAAAGTGCAACATCAACACAGGAACAGATGGAGCTAGTCCTTCAAAACCCTCAGCAGTGCGTAGAGTTTTTGCAACTCTGTCTAGCAAGAACATACATTCTAACACTCTTGCCATCAACGTTGAGGTTGAGGCTTGTGCCAGGACCATCTACCAGAGAGGAGAAGGTAGAGACTCTCTCAGAGCACTCAATATCCAGTGGAATCATGATCCAGGTGGATATTGATGGCCACCCACCTTTTCCAACTGGCGCAAAACAGTTTTCTGGCAATTGGCAATTTATTATTTTTAGCAGTTTTAAACTTCTAGGGGCATTTTGAGGGCCTAAATGAAGGTTTTTCGGGATCGAGCTCCTCAATGATGGCCTACGATGTGATTGAGGCCCCAAAATGAATCTCCTCGACGATTCCTTTCCAATGGGATATCATACGACTAAAATGAATATCGTATGCAAAAGTTACGAGCTCGGGAAGTTAATGTACTAACTTACCCAAACGGGGCCCACGTGACTTTTGGCACTTCATCTCCTAGGGTTAGGTTTTTGGATGTCTAGGGTTTTTGGCATTCCTGTTCATTGTAAAAATGCCTTCAGAGCCTCATTGTAATAATCTTCTTGTGAATGAGCGCAACCGTCACATCTCTTCTTAGAGATAAGTCGCCACCATTATAGCAAGCTTGTTTCCGCTGCATTTTACAGTTTCAGCTTATTTCGTTATTGAATAGAAAACCAGTTTTACTGTATCTCTGTTATTTTGTGTTAAGTACTTGTTAATAATTTGTATTCATTTCGTTCTTCTCATAAAATCCGGATCAGTGGTATCATAGCGGTCTTCTCCTTGTTGTCTTAATGCATGTCCCCAACGAGGTCGGAGTACAAAGAGTTGGGCCTCGAGCTTGTTTCTCTTGAGGACAAAATATCTCGCACACCCAAGTGACCTCTCATGGCAGGAGAAAATAAATATGATGGGACAGGAGGTCCTTTCAAAATACTAATTGAGGAAGCCCTCACGCAACAGAGGAACGAGATGATGGATAGTTTGGCGCAAATCCTTCGACGGCTACCAACAGGCGACACATCTTCTTCGAGCGGAGGCATCGCCCCCTTCAAGGTACAAATAAATTTTGATATTCCTATATTCGAAGCTCAGATAGACATAGATGTTGTAGACAAATGGTTGAATCTACTAGAAGGGCATTTTTCTGTCCATAACTTTTCGGATAAAGAAAAGATTACTTTTGCGCTCCTCAAAGTCGTTCCCCATGTCAAAGATTGGTGGGAAACTTTCTATGAGCAAAAGGAAACATATGAACCCTCATTATTTACAGTCACGACCACCTGGGAATCCTTCAAGGATGCTATTAAAGAACAATAATACCCTGTCGGAAGTTATGATGACCTGTATACCAAATGGACTACACTGCGGCAAGAAAGGGACCAAGCAATGTCAGATTTCACAAATATCTTCCATACCTTGTGCACCAAGATGGGTATCAAATATTCAGAGCGACATCTGGTGCTCAAGTACTGCGGTGCTCTATATAGATACATCAAGATCGAAATGGAATTTCTGGACATCTCTTCCTTGGGCGCGGCCTACCGATATGCCATCAAAATCGAGCAGAAGTTCAAACAAAAGATGCAACAATTTGGGCCTGGGAACCCCTCACAAAAAAAAATAGTAAAGGGCGGCACCAACCCACATAACAAAGGACAGAGCAAAAATGGACAGTATCAGGACAACTAGTCCAAGATGAAAGAAAAGAAGGACATCTAAAAGACAAAGAAAGATATCAAGAAATGGAGCGACTTCCATAAGATCCCTTGGCATAACACCGTTGACTACCGCTCAAAGCAGTCGTTGGTGGCCAAAGTGAAAGCCTCTAAATCAGATGCAGATTTTGACTCTGAGCCAGAACCAAAAAGGGAAAGATGGATCATTGACGCAGAACCCAGTGCCACCATTGCTACCACCAAGCTCCAGCTTGGTGAACCAGATGAGCCAGAAGAAGGAGAGCGCCTCTTCCATTCATAAATGTAGGTAAAAGGAACCCCACTGCACTTCATCGTTGATAGTGGTAGCCATAAGAACCTCATATCAGCAAAGGTTGTCAAGTGGTTGGCCTTGCCGACGACGCCGCACCCACAACCCTACACCATTGGATGGCTTCGCCAAGGAAGCGATCTTTGCGTCAACCAACAGTGTCGACTGTCATACGACATCAAACCCTTCAAAGACGAGGTATTGTGTGATGTTGCTCCTCTCAAATTTTGTGATGTTATTTTGGGCCAACCTTATTTATGGAAACATCATGTTGTATATGAGTCTAGGCCTCATAGTGTTATTATTACTTTGAACAGGAAATTGTATAGGATACCTAAGGCAATCCCACCTAGTGTTATTTCCTTGATCTCTGCTAAGCAATGCAGGAAGGTCATCTCTTAGATGGGGAAGTTTGTATTCTTCGTGATTTGCTCTCAGAATAAGTGAAAGATCACGGCCACATCCATGGTCTCTATGGACGACCTCTCCACACAGCAGAAGCAAGTAGACAAGGTCGTGGAAGAATACTCAGATATCTTCTCCTCACCTACCAGGGTACCTCTGCACTGCCAGGTCAAGCACCCCATTGATATGACCCATGGCGCACCGCTGCCCAATGGGCTAGTCTATCATCGCTCTCTATTAGATAATGAGGAGATCAAGCAAAAGATCCAAGAGCTGCTCCACAAGGGGCACATCCATCCCAGCTCATCACCTTGTGGGAGCCCAATCGTGCTAGTACAGAATAAAGATGGAACCTGGCGACTCTGCATTAATTACGGGGCTCTGAATAAAATCACAGTCAGAAACCGATACCCAATTCCCCGAATAAACAACCTCCTTGATCAACTCACGGGGGACAAATACTTCAGTAAGATTGATCTGAAGTCTGGCTACCACAAGGTCCCGATAGAACATACATATGTATGGAAGACCGCCTTCAAATCTAAGGAAGGCCTTTTTGAATGGTTGGTCATGCCCTTTGGTTTGACAAATGTGCCAACCACTTTCATGAGGTTGATGGATGATATCCTATGACCATTCACCAATAATTTTGTAGTGGTGTATCTTGATGACATTCTCATTTACAACAAGACTTGGGCCGAACACTTGCATCATATTTAGCAGGTTTTGCACACCTTGCG
>SNQJ01S0114077.1:0-28211 GCA_010110895.2 Picea sitchensis | reverse complement strand
GAGGAAAGGAAGTGAAGTTTTTCCAAAAATTATCATTCTCACTTTTCAAGGAATTAAATGGTTAAAAGTTAGAAAATATCATACCTTAACTTACCCTTTCAAAAATGGATGAGAGTTGTGCACGTCTGGCTGCAAAATTCTGTTCATAATCTTCTTTACTTGGTTGTGAAAATGGTGGATGAGGTCAAAAAAGTGAATCTTTATTGTTGTTGCATCTGCTGCTAAATCTGTTGCTGGATCTTCTGCTAAATGTTTGGAATTTGTTGTTGCTGCTAAATCTGTTGTTGGATTTTCTCTGTTGTTGTTGGATCTTCTGCTGAATGTGATGAGTTTGTTGAATATGGCTGAAAATGTATAAGGCTTGGAAGGAATACAAAATATAGAAGTTACATTCCCCCCTAGCCTTATTTATTGACTTGTCCTCAAGTCATGACAAACTGAAAAAACAATGAAAGGAAATCTGCTTCATCTGCTACGAAATATGGGTCTTCAAGTCTTCAACAGTCGATGGCACAAATCTTACTATGTGATTAAATGTGTTGGTGTGTTCAAGAAGAAAACATAAGTGTGTTCAAGAAGAAATGGCCATTTCCTTCATGATTCTTACGCAAAAATTTCATACCAAATAAAACAAATTAAGGACAATCAAAGTGTTAAAATTGACTCTAATCATGATATTAATATCCACCATGAAAAGTAATTTTACTCCCTGTTTGAAGTTGTGTTCCAGTTCTTTGCACGAGCGCTGCAGATTGTATGACAATTCTAAAAACCCAACATACTTTTATTTCCCCCTAACTAAAAGTATTGCATGTCCTCATGCAATTTAATCAATTTGATGAATTTTGGGAAAAAAAATAGTTGGTTTTATGAATTAAAAAATGATTTTGTCAACAAATTTAAAAACAAATTTTAATTTGTTGATTATATATATATATATATATATTATTAATAAAGAAAATTTCTAAAAATAAACTAACACTAAAATGGATTTTCTTTCAATATCCCTCAAAATCCTCTAAAATCAATGAAAAATCAGGTTTTTTTTCTAGAAAATCAGGAAAAGATAATGCAAATGCTAAATTTCTCCAAGATAAGTCAAATCCAATTTTTTTTATCACTAAATTGAATATAGAGGAGGCATTTTCAGTGAACGGAGGCAAATAATTTATTTTTTTGGTTTATTAGGTGGAGCTTGAATGATTTTGGAGCCAATTTGAGGAAAGCGAAATTATTCCTAAAACCAGGAACTGACACAAGGATGGTGGAACTATCACATGGAAACGATGAGAGACTGAGCACTTCTTTCAAAACACGATAGGTGCAGTAAAAGGTCAAGACGTTGTTCTACGTGTGGGATCAGATCCATTGGCATTCTACCGTTGTAGCTTGGAAGGCTACCAAGACACTCTGTATGCACATTCTTTCGCGCCAATTCATAAGGGAATTCAACATTTATGCTTACTTGAGTAGATTCATCGTCGTATGGCCATTGTGAATTCCAGGCAATCTTAAAATTTGGGGCCGACACTTTCGTAGGGTAAGGGGTATTGTTTATACGAGCTCAGGTGAGGCGGGGCAATGAAATATTAGAAACCTCTATACAAAATGGAAGTATTGTCAACTGCTTGCGCTGATACATTCAGTGGTGATTTATTTCTTTAAAGAAATAAAAATCGAATCTAGTTACAAAAAAATGGGATGCAGGCATGATACGCTAAATTGGAGCTCGAAAAGAACTAATTTTTCTCCTAAAGGCGCAAATTTCAAAGAAATTTCACGGAGTCACTAATTACCCGATACGGAAAACCGATGTCTAATGTTTTTAATTAGTTATAGTTTTTACTTTCGAGAAAATCCATTTAATGTATTTGAAATTTGAAGATGCGATTAATTGGAGGAAAAAACAAAATTCATGTCACAATGGCAGTGCGAGGAGAATGTGCTTCACAGTTGCATCTTAAATTCTGGAATGCCCGAATTTCAGGACAAACTGTTAGTATCTTGACTACCAATTTGAAGCTAGATATGAATCAGTGAAAAATGAGCTCAAACCTGTGATGAATTAACTTGTGGAAGGCTCGGAATAGTGGATAGTCATGGAAGTAATGTGAAGGTTTTAGTGAATTAATGGGTGAGAATAGGGACTATTTTGAGGCCCAACACTAAGTATATTAGTCTAAGTTGTTTTGAAAGACAAATGGAAGCAACAACTTTACCCCCATCAAATGTAAAAGATGAACAAATGTACCAAACGAGGAAATTAATGGTAAAATTGTCACCCATTTGCTATTTTGCACTTACTCAAGTGGCAAGTTTACAAGGATGTTTCCCAATAATAAGTTGGAGTGCTTACATGGTGATGACTCCAGAATAATTTATGTTCATTTTTGCTCCAAAAAAATTATGAATATGAATAATGTTGAAATTTATTAAACCCAAAAATGATGAGATTAATTTGTTTTCATTGCCTCCGATTTGCAATCTACAGTTTGCATTTTAAATCTTTGTAATGGGTTCACGTTGGCAATTAATATGTTGTTCTTTTCTTTTTCTTTTAAACAAAGAACTTGTCATTTTTGCTACATTAAAAGTTGGACAACTTAGCACCACATGTTCTTCATCTTCTGATCTATTCTCATTCCATATAATGCAAGTGCTTGAATTAAATTTCAATTTAAGGGTTTCCTACTGCATATCTATTTATCGAACCCAATGAAATTACCTTGGATTGGAATGTTGATCAAGAAAATGGAAACAAGATTGCAAATAAGCTCAAGAACCTCAGAGTGATCCACTCAAAATTCGGAACATGGCATTTTTCCAATCGATTCTCGTGGGACAAATCACAACCTCTAAAATAGCTTTCGACAAAAATGGGTCATAAAATGAACGAGGCTTACCATTGCATAATAATAGATTGGGTTGAGGATAGAAAAGTGTAACCTGTGCAAAAATTGCAAACTGTGAACTGTAAATCCAAAGGTCAGTGAACTATTTACAAAAGGATTTAACATGCTAAACTCAGAAGGAAACTATATCAGTTTATCCCTTATCAGAAACCTCAAGCAGTTGAAAGGTTTACAATGTAAACAAACTTTTCCCAAAAAAACCATGAGTATCCCATTAATTCAAGACATCATCGTGATGGGAAACATGATTTTGATAGTTGCAATAGCTATATATATGTGAGGGTTCAAAAAATCAATATACCGGTGTGTGTGTGTGTGTGTGTGTGTGTTCATGACAAGTTCCTGGAATTCTTTTGCTGACAAAAATGAATTTAACTAGTAACAAAATTATTTATAGGAGTAGGAACAAATATATTTTAACATCACTCTGTACAAAAAGGATTTACAAAAACTTTTCAATAGTTTGAGAAAAATTTGACAAAAGGTATTTTGGCAGAAATTATCAAACATTTTCAAAAATATTGATGAACCCGAGCGAAGATTGTAACCTTATCTTTTGAAAACTTGGAACCCAACAACCAACTCAACAAGCGATTTCCACCCAACTATAGGCAATCCATAGCAGATGCCACCCCCTAGCCGGGCTATGATACCACAATGGTGAAATGGGATAAAATACTATAAATCCTGAAACTTCCTGGGGTTCAAACCAAGTGATTTTCACTGCTAAGTTTCTTAAGGATAGAGCAACTCTTAAGCACCCACATTAATTTCCCCACACAACACAAAGATCACCTCCTTCTTTGTTGTAAAAAACTTCAAAAAACCCACATTTTTATGTTATTCAATATGTTCATAGAAAGTTCCAGGTTGATATCTGAAGCTTGTGCAAAAATTTTCTTGGTTTCTTGGCATTTTTCTCAATCTAAAGATCTCTTTCATGACTGATTTGTTCTATATGGACTTGGCTCCCATTTTTGTTGACTAACCTCCTCAAAACTATTTTTCCACTTCTTTCTCTAATGGCTCCTTCCTTCTCATATTGAATTTCTTCCTTGATGGCTAGAGAATTCAAACTCAACTTCTTTCCTATTTACAAGAATGTAGGGGAGACAACTTACTAAATTTTAGAAAATGGTGACTTAGGTCAGTAAGATTTTGTTTTCATCCTCCTCTTAGCTCCTTTTATATCTAAAATTCAAATTTGAAATGGGTCAGGGTTCAAGCTAACATAAGGTATATGTTTTTATGCATAAGTCCCCATAGACCTCACCTTTCCCCTCTTGTGGTATCATAGCCCCTATAGGTGCTCAATATCATCTCCCCTTAGTCATTTTGTTAACTAAAAAATAAAATAATTATAATAATATTAAGAGGGTCAAATTGGGATGTTACAATTGATCCGGTAATTGAGGGAAGCAATTTTTGAAGTAGCTCCTTTGATTCAATTATCAAGGTTTGTCACGGTCTTGTCCAAGGCAGTGATGTGGTTGTCAAGGTCTTGGTTGTGGGTGTGGGCCATCATGGAAATAAGTAGAAAAAAAATATGGTTGTTGCATTTGTATGAAAGGGCTTATGAGAGAGTGGTATCATGGTGATAGGTGCATGTGAAGAGGAATCTAGCGAGAGTGAGGTCCCAATCAAAGGGTTAATAGAGGATGGTGGGTGGAGTCCACAAATTAGTCGAAGAGAGGAATCTAGTGGGATGGGTCCCAAATAAGGTGTTGATGGGACCACTATAATGGAACATTTTTTTTTTACTCCTACAAAGATATACTGGTATGAATAATATTGCAATGACATAATGCCCAAATTCTAATATTTAAAATTATTGCTTAGAATTAAACCCGGGGATGCAAAGTGGGGTTCGCTACTTTGGATGTTAAAATTTCCACTGTTCTATTCCCTCGGCAAGGGGTTATGCTTTAGGGATCCTAGCGGGTAAAGGGAGTTTCTATGCTATATCTCTCTAAGATACCAAGAGGGTCCAATAGTAGTAAAGTGGGCCAATGTCACCGAGGGAGAACCAGCTGGAGGCTAAACCATACCCTTGGTTATTTTCATAATTACCAATGTATGCAAGAGTAGTCTTATTGAGTGTTGTTCTCGATGCCACTATAGCAGTGAAGCAGTCAACTAGCTTATATAGTTGGTTTTAGTAGACCTATGGGACTCCCTATATACTTGAGGAGTGCAGCTGAGTGAATGACCATGTATGGAGATTGATAGTCTAATGTGAACACTGAAGGGGGCCTTAGCCGGAAGGTTACATGTTTCTTGATTGAAACAAATTGTTTTGAGTAACGACGTGAAGCCAAGTGTATTTCTTGTTTATATTCTTCCCCAATCACAGTTTACTTACCAGGGCGACAAATCATTGTGCTTTAAAGTGACATCGTCTCTAGCACGGAAAAATTTTCTAAAAATCTACAAAGGAAAGATATATGATACCACTTGTAGGTACCAGGGAAATCTTGAGCGATGCTTATAATTATTACCAAAATTAGTTAATAGAAAGAGACAAAACAATAAGCACAATGAAAATATATATCCAAATGATGATAGATTTATTATTTTGAGAATAAAGTTCACATGCCTCTTGAGAATATCAGCAGTGAGCTCTAGTGCAAGTGATTTCCAAGACAACCTTTTCTATGCTTTCTACCCTTGTTTATACTATTTCTGTCTTCTAAAGAACACTCTAGAGAAATATATTTCTAGAAATTTGGGAACCTTCTAGTGAGTCTTCTTACATTAGACATGTTTACATTATTACTTGGGCCTTATTTACTAATGAGGATCTTTATTACATAGCAAAACATATCATTATATCTTCTTGAGGGGTTAATGAGGGTTAGGACCCTAACATAATGAATGAAAAAATTAATTTGAATAATTACTCTTATGAAATAATATTTTTCATTTTATTTTAATGAAACAATGTTATAATAATTGTTCATAATTAAATCTATAATAAATATAAAACTATAAAATTATTATTATTTAAAATTATAATCTAAATTAAATTTAAAATTATTAAATATGAAAATGAAATCATTAATAATAATGAATTTTAACATACATAATTTGTTTCCCAAGAAATGACTTTATGATTTTTTTTATCTACCAACAACTTTATGAACCTCCTCATAAGGAAATGTAAGTAGTAGATTTGGTTATGAAGAAAATAATTAATTTGTTAAGGTTTAAAGAATATTAAATAAATTGATTTTATATTAATATTTAAAAATATATAAAATATGTAAATCAATATATAAAATAAATAAAGAAAGGATCCCCTATGTAGATGTTATAGGACTTAGTTTCCATCTTTGATGTAATGATTGCATCTAACATGAGTGTAGATGCATCAATATATTCACAATAAACAAAAGAATCATATTGTTGCATTAGCATGCACTGTAATGTTTTGGTGATTTTGTTATCACTTGTCACTTCTTATTTTTGTATGTGTATTAATTGTCCATGAGTTATATTATGGTTTCCTTGTTTTTTTTAGGATATAAATCTTTGTTTTCCATGGTAACAACTTGGCGAGTAAAAGTTGGATTGTTACTTTATCAATGGAAACATAATAAATAATAAAATTTTCCTTAATTGTGACTAGGCTCTAGAAAAGACTATTTTATAATTTCCATTTGTTTCCTATATTGATACTTATTTCAAGAAGAATGTAAAAATAATGATTAATATAATTTATATGTTTAGAAAACTAAAGGATGGGTGGAATAGGTGAAGGCCATGATAGTTGCACTAGTTAAGGTTGGGAGTGTCATCCATGTTGGTAATGCCAACACCAAAAGTGTGATTCCACAACTCATAGATGTTGCAAGAAGTTATCTTGTTGGAATTTCCCTTAGAAGTTTCATCAAAGTAGAATCTATAATTATTTTAATTTTGAATTCTCAAACAATAAAAATTTAAAGGTTTGATTTTGATATCATCAATTTTTAAATAAAATATACTGTAAAATATATTTACTACTAGTATATGAATACATATTCAACTTTGTGATGTAATTCATGCTTAGTAATTCAAAAGTTAGCATAAACATACATTAATATAATACAAAATAAATGAATAAAATATAAAAAAAAAAAAAAAAAAAAAAAAAAAAAAAAAAAAAAAAAACACATTTTATGCTTGTACTATTTAATGTATTTTCAATATGATGGTTGTAAAATGGTTGTTAACTTTTCATATCAACATTATAAAATGAACAAAAAAACATAATCGGCCAATTATAGATACCCATAATAAAATGGCATATCCACTATATGAATGTTGAAACAAAACATTTGCATATCACTCTTCGTTGCCATTAACCTAATTATCTTCCTCGCCTGACATTATAACGTTGTTGTTCTCAAAATATGTTTTGATCTTTGATCATGTATTAATACTAACCACCAATCCCCATCCAAAACATATAGATTAAAAACACTTGGTTACAATGTTTTGGAAAACATAAGGCTCCTTAGTTTTGACCCACATTTTTTAGAGTTAATACATATTAATCCACTATCATCATGATCTTCCTTCACATTTATTTGGTCGAAGGTATCACACCACTTGCAACAAAAAAATAAAACATAGAAAAATGAGAGTCCACTTGTGATCTCTTGTACCTTTCAGTAACTTCACTTCCTCTCTATTAGGTTTTGATCACAATGGCTAACTTGTGACTAGATTGGTCAAACTAGGCCTCCACTCCACAATCTTGTGCAATGTGTCCATCATCAACATCCTTTGTTTGAAAATGATGTCCATATGCCCATATAAATGGGAACAAATTCACTTGTAAAAATGTGAATAAATGATGAATTGTCCTTATATTGTAACACGAGCATTAATAAAAACATAATACGAGTTACAATTTCAAATGTAATATTATAAATTGAACATGGTACTTGAGAGGTTATTACAAAGTTGTTGCACTCAATCCCTATTTTTAGTGCATCCAAATGTATCCACGTCAGTAATGACCAGACACGCCATATTTCTTTGTAATCTAGCCAACCACCTAACTGTTGGGACAATTTTTTGACATATTTCCTTTTAAATGATTAGGATGAGGCATGCTTCTATCATTAAACTATCTAAACTATTTCATGTCACTATCATGTTTCCTTCTTTCTCTTCACAGCCTATGCTTGACCCATGGTTTGTGTTTTTCTACACATTGAAAGAACAAATTTATTGATGGCATAAATTTTTAAATTCGTGGATGTGTCTGAGAATTCAAAATGAATAGTATGAGATCAAATATATATTATCAACAAGTGTGAAACAAATGCTCGTATAAATTTAATAAAAAGATAAGTGACACTCCTTTATCAACACCACCTTTTTGTTTGTTTGGAATAACTCCCCTTCCCTTTGTTGGTGTGTTTATATTCTTTGCACGACCAAATCTAGTGTTTGTTTTTCTTGATTTTTACATTTTATGGTTTTGCCTTGATGGTTTTGTAATTCCAATTAAAGAATTAGGGTTGTTGACTAATAATCAGGTCAATGGATTAGGGGTTTTGGATGTCAAGGATCTATATATATTGTATTGTAAAATGTTAATCATAATGAATAAAAGAGTAGAGGTGTGGCTCTAAACAGGTTGTCCCGGAACACGGTTTGGGTTTCAGGTTAAAAGTTTCTATGTGTGTGTGTGTGTGCCATTTGCATCTTTTTAACATTTTGTTAAGAATCTGTTTGCAATATTAATTGTACAAGGTTAAAATTTACATTTGGTATCACAACAATTATTGGCTTTAGAGATTTAACTTGTGGTTGAGGAGTTTTGGGTCAAGTCTATGACAAACCTTACTTGTTACAATGGGAGCTCTGTGGTGTTGATTCTTGTGGTGAAAGAAAATGGGGAGCAGTTCTAAAATTGAGATAAATAAATTTAATGGGAAAAGTTTTGAGTTGTGGAATCTTAATATGGAAGATCTATTGGTGGACAAATGTCGATGGATGCGTTGTGGATCGAATTACTACACCCTCTGAGATGTCAACTTGGTGGGGAAAGTTGGATTGGAAGGCAAAGAGCACAATCCAATTGTTTCTCTCTGATTCAGTATTATTGGATGTGTTAGGGGAATCTACAACTAATGAATTATGGGATAAGTTAGAGGATTTATATCAGTCCCAGAAGTCCAGTTAACAAAATGTTATTTCAAAAGAAGTTGTATGACCTCAAGATGCAAGATGGAGACTCGGTGTGAACATCTCAACCCCTTCAATATTGTGGTAAAATGTCGGTTATTATCTATTGATATTAAGATTTCCAATGAAGATAAGTGTATCGGTTTATTGTGTTCTTTACTAGAATTGTTGGATAAAGATGCAGTTTGTGTCCAGTAGGTAGTAATTCTTTACTTTAGAAATTTTACCACTTGATATGGTTTCATCCTTGTTGGCCAGACAAATGGGGAAAAAAAATATGGAAATCAAAGCACAAATGCCTTGTTGCAAGAGAGGGATACTCCCTAGGAAAGAAATAGATCTTAACTCCACCGTGGGAGATCTAAATCTAAGTGAAGATCTAAATCTCCCAGAAATTTTTGTAAGCGTATGTTGGAGATTTGGAAAAGGAGGGAACTACAAGAAACAATGTAGATCAAATGTGTTGCTTGAGAGAGGTAAGGGATCTAAAGATTCTCCTTATACATAAGAAAAAACCTCCACAAACAAAGGAGGAGATGTGTACTTGGATTCTTCAAGCCTGCGATGCGAATCATGAGGCATGGTTGGTAGACTTAGGTGCATCCTTTCATATGAATCCTCACAAAGAGTGGTTTTGTGAATATAAAGGTGTTATAATGGAGGTGATGTTTTCCCTAGGTAATGACTCAACCAGAATCATGGGACGATGAAAAGTCAAGTTGAAACTCATGAATGGAAGGATTAGAACACTCCTGAGTGTTCTACACATTTTAGAATTGGGAATAAATTTAATTTTATAAGAAAAATGGATAGTGCGGTAAAATAGTGTTTGAGAAAGAAACATGTAGGATGGTTTGAGGGGCAATGGTGTTGCTAAAGGAGTTTAGTTGGAACCAGTATAAGTTAAGAATCACTATTATTGATTGGTGCAATAGATTCATTGTTCCTGATATTATAGTTGAAGAAGAAAAAACTCCCTTCCTTTCACAGAAATAAGACCATGTTGTGGCATAAAAGGCTGGGGCATATCAGAGAAGGACCTTGAGTAATACACGATAAAGGTATGATTGATGGTATGTCAAAATTGCTCTCTGAATTTTGATTTATGTGAACATTTCTTACATGAGAAGAAGAATTGATATGCAAGATTATCCTCTGGTGCTATGAGGGTAGAGGGAATATTACAGTTGGTTACCTGACATTGTGTTTGGACACTTGTGTTAGTTCCATCACTTGGAAAATCTATGTACCATGTCTCATTTATAAATGACTTCGAGAACACATGGATTTATTTCCTAGGGAAGAAATAAAGTCTTTGAAAATTTTAAAGAGATTAAGGATTTCATGGAGAATCAAAGCAGAGAAAAGAATTAAGGTGTTGAAGCCCGATAATGGTGGATAATTTTGCAGAAATGAATTCAAGGAATTATGTAAAAAGTGTGGTATAACAAGGAGACATACTTCTCCATACACACCTCAACAAAATGGAGTTGTAAAAGGATGAACAAGGTACTAATGGAAAATCAGGGCATGCTTTCAGTGGTATTTGAGTTAAGAAATAATTATGGGTAGAGGAAATGGGTATTACATGTTACTTGGTCAATTGATCAAACTCATTAGCCTTGGATGAAAATACTCCACACAAGGTATGGGCGGTAAGAAACCCTTTCTTAGACATCTGAGGTATTTGGTTGTGATTCATGTGTTCATGTTCCAAAGGAAAAATACTGAGTAAGTTAGATAAGAAGTTTGAAAAGTGTATTTTATTGGGTATAAATATGGTATGAAAGGTTCTAATATTTGGAACCCAAAAACTAAAAAAGGTAGTGTATAAATGAGATGTGGTATTTAGATAAATCAAAGATGTTGTTGTCAAACAAGAAGTCCTACAAAGGGAGCAAGAACAAAAGAAAATAGAGTTTGAGTTAAAAGGATAATAGAAATCAAGCGGCGATGGATGTGAGAATACGCAAAATAGCCACACCCTACGATGGCTGACCCGACCATGGGCAGCCCTCACAGTGCATACTGCAACAAGCGTCCTTCCTCCCAGATCAACCCAGATGATACCGGAATATGAGCGAGGAGAGAGGCAACCAAATGCTGTGTCACGACAAATGAGAAGGGAAACCCAGGAGACAACTTCGGCCATCCTTTGAGCCAGCCATGGTGAGAACATCTAGCACTACGAACAAGGGCACAGCTGACATGGAGGCAAACTGGGCACCTCTCAGCAAAGCGACCAGTGTGAGGAGCCAGGGCAAATGCGTGCATGGCGAGAGACATAGAGATACCTCATTAGCTCCTGAGTGGGTGAGCACATCTGATTCATCTTGGGAACCGCCCTCATTGGCAAGTTCTGGAAAACATGGTAAAATGAAGACGAGACCTCAACAAAAGTGGATCGAGCATTGGTTGCGGAACCCTAGGGGTGAGTGAGCTTCAGCTTAGCTTCAAGGGTTTCTTCACAATAATACTCTATAACCTAGAACAGGGCGGATATTAGAAATGGACCATATTTTTTTCAATTCGGCAGGGTTGTTCCTTAAACTACGAATGAAAGGTTTATGGAAAAAGAAAGATTTCACCATGGCCCCGTCACGGATTAGATTGTATTCTCTTCCACAGGAATTATAGTTTGGAGATCCTTATGGGCATTGGGAATACCCTAGGCCACTATGTGAAAGCGTCCGAGGCCACCAGACAACGCAAATATACACCTCACTCGCCCGAATGTGTATACATGAACATTTCAAAAGCAATTCTGGAAGGGTAACAGAATATCGGGATGAAGGCGGGTACAAACCTTGGACCTCTGAACACATTCACTAGGATAATAGAAGATGTCATGAACAAATTACAACACAGGGGCCCGCCCTTTAATCAAGCAAGCTGCCAAAGCAAATGACACCAAGCAAACAGATGGTTTCATCCCAGTCACCACAAAAAGAAGAAACCAAGCAAAAAAGCAATCCACGGACCCCAAACACGGCTTAGCCACCAAGAACCCTTATGATATCCTCGAGAAATTACCAGAGGAGGAGGAGGAGCAAAAGCACCAAGCATTCTAGCGGATGGAGGACAAACAATCCAATCCCCAGAGCTCATAGGGTTCCTGCGAACAAAAGAAAGGCTGAAGAAAGCATGGAGTGTCTTGGATTACAGAGAATTAGCAGAGATAGATTTGGAAAAAAGCTGGAAGAAGCCCTAAATCAAAAGAACACGCAAGCTCTTACCTTCCTTAAAGGTCCACCGAAGGTCTTTCTTGACTCCCTCAGCGGGGATCCAGCACTTTCATACAGGCATATGATTGATCGAACTACGGCGAAGAAAATCCCAGCGTGAAAGCAAGAGGCAGGGCATGGCCGGCACCCGATTGGTCAGTAGGAAACCTTATGATCAATTCCAGGCAGGATACATAAGATCTCGGAAAATATCTCCCTACCTCACCCCTCTTAATGATGAAGATGCGTAACTTTGGAACATTAGGAGCTGAATGGGAGATCCAAAGCGGAGGGATTCTCAGAAGATGATCATAGCAGAGAAACCAGACATACTTATGCTCCAAGAAACCAAATGCAAAAGAGCAGAGGTGGAAGCAATCTTCCAACGCATATGGCGAGAATGCAACTCCATCCACAGCAGGGCATACGAGAGACCTCGGGAGGCTTGGCCATTCTCTGGGACCCAGCCACTATCACCATCAGTAATGCCTTCAGCACAATCAGCACAATTACAACCCATTACTCACTAATGGGAACAACCCAGGAAGGAGACATCACCAATGTCTATGGACCTGAGAATCAAGACAAGACAAGTTCATGTGGAGCGGCTCAAGTCAATCAAGAGCCTGATTAGCAGCCCAAACTGGATCATCGCCGGTGACTTCAATATGATCTTGGCGGGAGGGAAAAATCAGTGACATCAAAGAGGTTGGAGCAGGACAACGGTAAGTTTAAGGCCCTCATCAACCATCTTAACTTAGTGGACATAGAAAATTGCAATGGGTACTTTTCGTGTGGTCGATAGCAGTCTGGAAATCAACACATTACTGCTTAGTTTTGGATAAACTGCTTGGTAGCAGAGGACATCCCACGGAATGGGGGCCAATTACGGAAAGTGGGGATTTACCAAAGCGGAGTTCCACGACCGATGGCCCACAGGCCTTGGTATGGGGGAGCCACTAGACCCAAGCCATTTTGGCAGAAATTACGGCTATCACATCCGGTTCGTCGCCTTGCAAATCCTGGTGGGAACAATCAATCAAATACGGCTTTGCATGTGCAATTTCAACAGCGGCAAAGGCACTGGCGAGCTCAAACTGCGGAACAGGGCCTTTGGACATCCATAAAGCATCAAGACCATTGAAAGCAGGCTGGAGGAAATTCAAGAAATCTTCATTTCAGCGTCCAGAACTGCAGAAATCATGCGAGGAAGAGAGCGACTCCAAAGCACAACTAGAGCCTTGAGAAAGCGAGGAGGAGATCTATTGCGTCAAAAATCCCTAGAATCTGTTTTCTCAAAGAGGGAGAAAAAACACCAAGTTCTTCCATAAAGCAATGATCCATAGACGGCATATTAACAGGATCGCCCACCTGGAAGACAACCAGGGTAATCTCATCAGAGAACATTCCAAAATTGAGGAGGAACTGCTTAGCTACTATCAAAACCTTCTAAAAGAGCCAATCACAGACAGAACCGAGGCAATCAGAAAAGTTACCAGCTACATCCCTGATCGCAAGAGCAGTCGTATAACGGACCCATCACCCAAGAGGGGTAAGGCCAGGCGGTCAAAACTATAGCCATTTGGTAAAGCCCGGGACCAGACGGGATTCTAGCGGACTTCTTCCATCCTTGTTGGGATCACGATCAAAGCGAAGTTTGGGAAGTCGTGGGAAGTCGCGCCGCGTCGAGGGTTTAGTCTTGCCGACTCTCAACGCCACCTTCCTCACTCTTATCCCGAAAGAAGCGCGTGTCACCAACCCCAAACCGCCGTTTATAGCCCTGCGCAATGTCATCTGAAAATTATCCACGAAGGTCAGCGCCACAAGACTCAAACCAATCCTACCCTTAGTAATTTCGAGAACAATCGAGAGGTGCGATGGAAGAGACAAATCATGGGCGGTGTCATCTTATTACGAGATTGTTCACTCCCTCAAAACCTCAAGAACTCCTGGTATGCTTCTAAAACTTGATCTCTCCAAATCTTTTGATAGGGCCAGCTGACAGTACATCAAGGCAGTCCTCGAGGCCTTCGGCTTCGATCAGGGATGGATAAGTTGGATCATGAATCTTCTCACTTGACTTTCTTTTCCATTTTTGGTCAGTAGTCCCCTCAAACCCTTCTAAGCCTTCCCGGAGAATCGCCGGAGACCCCCTCCCTTTTTCTTTTCATCCCCCCTAGCCAGGCCTAGTGCGTTACATTGCCCAGTCAACGAAGACTCCCCTCAGGGTCTCCCTCGCACAACATTCGACACGCCTTTCTCACGGCCAATTTGTGGATGATACCCTCATACGAACTGCCGGTCAGGAAGCCGCAAGTTAAGCTCATTCTCCTGCGACTTGCAGAAGCAGCATGACCTAAACCTCAATGATAAGTCCAAACTCTTCTTCTTCAACACCCGAGTCCCGGTGCAAAGGCATATCTCCAGACTCCTAGGAATACCAAGGAGCTCCCTTCCATCCAACTATCTAGGCGTGCCCTCTTGCGTCTTCCGCGACCTCCTCCATTTCTTGGGACAGCCTCCTCCTCTCCATCTCCATGAGAATGCATGGCCCCGGATTTCGAGGCCCCTCAATAGCCTCGTAGCTTGGTTCTCTCAAAATTAGGTTCTCAAAGCGCGCCGCGTACCTCTTCCGACCTGGCTGAAAATCATCAAAGCCATTTGAACGCTACAGCTAAATTTCCTTTGGCAAGGCGTCCAACCAAAAAATAAATGGGCTCTCGTCAACTGGGATCGCCTTTGTATGCCCAAATGTCAGGGAGGGATGGGAATCAGAGACCCAGGGAAGCGAAATCAAATCATAGAACCAAAATTTGGTGGCGGTGGTGGAAGAATCCGTCGTGACGTGGGCTGGGTTAATGGCGGCACAAGTGCGTAACGCAAAAGACCGACTAATAGGCGCAACAACCACATGGGGATCCAGCATATGGAACCTTGGCGAATCGCACATTGGTTGGAGACCATGCTACGGGAAATAAGAGATGGTGGAACCGCCCTCTTTAGCCCAAGATTCGTTTGCTGGCTGACTCAATGGCTAGACAGCGGAGGAATTATCCGGGCTCAAAGAGCTGCGCGGGTAACCCAAAAGTCCAAAGGATCTTTGGAACGCACAAGACGCAGCGGCATCAGCGGCCATTGGAAAACCTCTCCTTCGGGGAGCTTGGCGTTCCAGGACATGTGATTTTAACCGGCGAAGCTCCGCTGGCCCGGAAAATCCGATCAAGAGGGACCAGACATCTTGGCGGGGATATACCCGGTAGGGTCTTCACCACCATCAGAGGCGCTGCACAATGAAGGGAATAGGAACCAGAAACTGCGTCTATCTGGAGCAAGGTTTGGAATCTAGCGCTATGGCCCAAAATTTCTACCTTTCTCACGGCTTCTGGCGCTGCTTGAGGAGCTCGACACAGGATAACCTCCCGTGGGAAAGACTTCTCAGGACCCTCTATTGTGCCTTGCCTTCAAAGCGGAGAAACCAAGAACACCTTTCAATACCGCCCCGGTCAACAAGTATGGGACTTGAGATGAATGTCGCAAATCGGTGAAATGAACGCATCAATGGTACAATTGAGAACTGGGACAACATATCCTTCAACAATCCCATCCTAAATTGCATATGGACCCACACTGCCGGGTTCACACTACAACTTATCTGGAAGGGCCGAAGCAGAGAATTTTCACTCGAGGCGCTGGCCAATCACTTGGACCAGGTCAAATCCACGATTCTGAAACAATCGCGTGACCTTGGGCTGAAGCGGATCGACGAAATGCGACCAGGAGGAGAGCACAATTCTCGCCATTGGTTACCTATACCAACAACCAACATCGATAAGCCCCAAAGAAATATACTACCAGTCCTTCCACGGTCTCCCTCTCTCTCCATTCGTCGAAGTCCAGCCGATTAGGGGCTTTCGAGACAGCAGGACAGTGGTGCTGAGTCTTGATAAGAAATTCAGAAGGAGAAATCCTCGATATGGAGGCGGGCTACCTAGGAGAAACAACCAATAATGTGGCGGAGCTAACGGGACTCCTACGCGGGCTCCAGAGGGCCATAGCCAAAGGCCATCACAAGATTCTCCTTGAAGGCGACTCCCAAATTATCATCAAGCTTGCTACTAAAATTCTCCATGGCTGCAACCCAGACAAAATCTCCGCCGGTGGCGACTCAAAGCGCTAGCGGACTTCATGGCATCTCCAACCACTACGACATTATCACCTCACATGATGGCGTGGGGCCAACAAAGTTAGCGTCACCCGGCAAATGAGGCGTTGAACCACTGACGAGCAGCTTAGGCTGGAAACCATGGCTCATCGGTTTCGGTCTTTGCAAGATGTCTGAACTTGCCTGGCCGATCTTCCTCCCAGGATGGGGTATTGGTAGCGACAAAAGTGGAACGGTAATTTGGCGGAAGTGACGGTGCTCACCGGCTCACGTCAAACTAGCATTTAAACCGCCATGAATTACAGCAGATGCATATTAAGGAGGCGCCTGCTCGCACAGGCGAAGGTACCACCACCGAGGATCAACGTTTAATGCAGACTGGGATGGGGTGGTATATCATAATTGGCATTATTTCCTGGTTCATTTTTTGCAGTGCCCCTCCGGGAAACCAAGAACTCTCGCGACCTGGTATTCTAAAGTGATTTGATTCCTGCGATAAGACTATAATACCGTGCTTCGGGGTTCGCGGTTGGTTGCATATCCACGATATCGATATGCGGCGACTTCAGGGCACCCGAAACGAGGAGGCTGACTTTGAATGCGTAAATCGAGACGCAGGCGTAAGGAGGCCTTCGAAAAGGTGCTGGCAATTTCTACCAGAAGGAGACGACGGAGGGGCATGGCAGTGGTGGAAGAGGAGCTCCTGGCCGAAGGACAACAGAGCCCCAGTGCATACGCTTGGTTCACCGTCCCAGGAAACTGGAAACCCCGCTCAAGTTTTGGAATGGCTTGCACTTCAGGGATGGCACGCGGGCAGGGAATTCCCGGCGACAGTGGATACGAGGCACCTTACACTCCATGCTTTGTGGAGGAAGAGCCACCCCCGGAGGCCACCCGTAAAGACCCAGGCTCCCATGCAGCCGCGGAACCAGTGCAGCCACCTTCACCATGCATGGACCACCTCAATCTCCTCCTCGAGGAGATTGCGAACATCAAAGAGGACCAAGTATTTCGTATTGAGAGGCTGGAGCAACGAATTGATATGTTCTTCGCCGCGCACTCCAGAGCAAAGCCGAAGAAGCAGTGTCCAACATCCGCCAGAGCGTACGCCTTCCCTACACGCTGGAGGCACACCGAAGCTGCTGAAGCTCTCCTGGGTTCCGAGGTTACCTAATGTATAAGTCCCAGCTCTGTTTCTGGTTTTGTTTTACTGATATTTGCATGAAGATAGCTAGTTTCATGTCTGTTTTAGTTTTCATAGCAAACAATAGTTTGAATTTTGCCACTCTCGGTTTCCTACGGGCAGGAGATAGCAGTGTTAATTTTGATACTCTCAGACCACTCGATTAGCAAAGACAATGACATGTGGCAGGGGGTGTCCAGCTGTCTCGGTTTCCTGCCTTGGCGGGACAGCTGGCATCCCCTATGGCGCTGTAAAATGTTTACATTAATATAACGGGGTTTCTCCTTTTGCCAAAAATAAAATAAATCAAACTCACCACATAAGAACATGAATCAAAGAAGAAGATCCTCATACTCTGAAATTGAGGAGATTGGTTAATGAAAACTAGAAAGGTATACCCCACTTGATTTTTGTTCAAATTTTGCGCTTATATTCTTGATGGTTATCCTAGAAGCTGTTATGGGGTAGTGGATTGAAGGATGGAAAACTCTATAAAGGCCATGGTTGAAGAAATGACAACTATGGGACAAGAATGAGACTTAGGATCTAGTGGAGTTGTTGTTTGGAAGAAATCATTGGACAAAAATGGGTGTTTAATAAGAATTTAGATGTAGAAGGTAAAAGTGGAGAAATACAAAGCTTAGTTAATATGAGTTATTCCGAGGTGAGGGAATTGACTTTGGTGAAGGAGGAAATTTTTTCTCTTGTTGTAACTAATTTCTATTAGATTTATTTTATCGTTATTGTTGCTTTTTATTTTGAAGTAGAACATAAGGATGTGAAGAAAACATATTCGGGGATGCAGAGAAAGTCACATGGAAAGGAGCCAGGCTTTGTTGTGAAAGGGAAAGAAAGGATTGATATGCAAACTAAAAAAGCCCATGTATGGTTTAAAGCAAAGGATGGAAAACTCTATAAAAAGGCCATGGTTGAAGAAATGACAACCTTGGGCAAGAATGAGGCTTGGGATCTAGTGGAGTTGTTGTTTGGAAGAAATCTCATTGACAAAAAATGGGTGTTTAATAAGAATTTGAATGTAGAAGGTAAAGTGGAGAAATACAAATCTTAGTTAATAGCAAAAGGTTATTCCCGGGTAGAGGGAATTGACTTTGGTGAAAAAATTTCTCTTGTTGCCAAGCTAACTTCTATTAGATTTATTTTATCCGTTGTTGTTGCTTTTTATTTTGAAGTAGAACATAAGGATGTGAAGAAAACATTCCTACATGGGGATCTGGAAGAAGAAATCTACATGAAGGAGCCATAAGGCTTTGTTTTGAAGGGAAAGAAAGAGTTGGTATGCAAGCTAAAAAATTCCATGTATGGTTTAAAGCAATCACTAAGGATGTGGTATAAAAAACTTGATACTTATATGTTGGGAATTTGATTCACAAGGAACAAAGCAGATCACTATGTGTATTTCAAATTAATCTGTGATCATCTTATTTATCTGGTCTTGTATGTGGGTGATATGTTGTTGATAGGAAAGGACGAGGAGATTATATAGGATGTGAAAAATCAGTTGTCCTCTAAATTTGACATGAATGATCTTGGTGTTGCAAATTTCATTTTGGGCATGGAAATTAAAAGAGATCGAGCAAACATGAAACTCTGGTTAAATTAAAATAAATATGTCAAGACAATATTACAGAGGTTTAATATGCAAGAATGTAAACCAGTCAGGGTTCATATTCCAGTAGGTGTAAATTTATCTGCAGATCAGTGTCACAAGTTATATGAAGAGGAAGATGACATGTCACGTGTTCCATATACTAGTGTGGTTAGCAATTTGATGTATGCAATGGTCTATACTAGAATGTACATTGCACATGCATTAGGAGTTTTGAGCAGGTATATGTCAAAACCAGGGAAGGAGCATTGGACAACAGTAAAGAGAGTTTTCAGGCATTTGCATGGCACAAAGTGTTGGACATACATGGGTTTGTTGATGCAAACTGGGATGGAAATATCGATCACATAAGTTCTACAAGTGGGTATGTGTTTAACATGTTTGTAGGATAAATCAATTGAATGAGCAAAAGACAAGTTGTAGTGGCACTCTCAAATACAGAAGTTGAATACATGACAACCACTCATGCAAGCAAGGAAGCAATATGGTTACAAAGATTGTGTTCAGGTATTGGGTTGGTACAACAAGCTATAAGGATAGATTGTGATAGTCAAAGTGCAACTTTCTTGGTGAAAAACCCGACTTATCTTTCAGAGACAATTATAATGATGTTCAGTATCACTTTGTGAGAGACAGGGTTGAACACAAGAATGTGTTGTTGATGAAGGTGGACACTTTGGAGAATGTTGTATATTCATTAACAAAATATGTGAGCACTGAGAAGTTATCTTGGTGTAGAGGATCTATGAACATTTCTACCCTAGATTGTTGACTATGTAATCATGTAACCCCCTATATGCAAAGAAAACAACAAGTGGGAGAATGTTGGGTATGTGTTATATTCTTTGCACGACCAAACCTAGTGTCTATTTTTTAGTGGTTTTTCGGCACATGGTTTTCATCAATGGTTTTCTAATTCTAGTTAAGGAATTAGGGTTGTTGACTAATCTAGATCAATGGATTAGGGGTTTTGGATGGCGCTCAATCCTATATATATTGTATGGAAAACTATGAGTATACATGATGAATAAAATATTAGAGATGTGGCTCTAAATAGGTTGTTGGTTTTCCTGGTTTGGGTTTCCAAGGTAAAATATTTGTGTAATGTGTGTGTGTGTGTGCCATTGTATCTTTTTTTTATTATTAAGAATCTATTTGCAGTAATTAATTGTACAAGGTTAAAATCTACACCCTTTTATCATCATCTCGTTGGTCGTCCCAAACCATTGCCCCTAGTGTGTCATACATTCACTTGATGTGCTCACTGGAACAATAGAACGACTCGTATACTATGTACCCCTCCACCATAGAGCCCTCTGGTTTTTCCCTTTGTCAAACAAACCCCTTCATTTTTTTCATGTACCTCTCTAATAAGAACACCCAACGACATGAGAGTACCCCAACTAATTCAACCTCATCAGGTAGGCGAATTAGAAGATGGACTTGCAAGTCCATAAAACTCGTGGGCAACTCCTTCTCAAACATACAAACAATCTCAGTTAACTCTTAATGCCACTATGGAATGCTAGCCATATGAATCTCCTTTGATGTGATCCAATGTATGAATGCAAATAATTTCGATATGGTACATCATAGGTCCCAGGGGAAGTCATGGTTCACACAACCATGCATGAGCAAAGGATAATGAAACTACAAAATAGACACACACATCATTATTTTCCATAAAATTATGAGTGCATAGTATATTTCCACCTACATTATAGAAGAAGAATCATGCATTCAACATACATACCCTGAGAAGGTTCAAATGGTCATGTGATTTCAACCCCGAAAAATTCCCTTCAATAGTGAAGCGATGTCATTGAGTCAACCCATATAAAGAAGGTTCATTTACACCCAATATAAAATCCTTTGCCATAGAAAGATAATCTTTCTTCAAAATCCATGGGACATCACCTTCTTTAAAAGACCAAGAGGGACCAACCTCTCCTCTAGTTTCTTTTCTTTCCCAATGTCTCTTTTTAGTATTTGAAGAAATAATATCTCTCCTAACATCCAATGTGTTTCTTTTATTCGATGATATGTGCCTCCATAAATAAGAAGAAACAGTATATGCATGGGATCTAGTAAGTGGGAAATCTTAAGATGCTCCCAATATGGAAGCTCATAAACTATGCATTTCCTTTTCATCCAATGGGCATTTTCTCAACATAGGTGTCAAAAAATTTAGGATCATCAAACATAGGTTCCCTATTTGAATTAAACAATTCCACCATTTACTTCTCCTTCTTTGTGTCATGTGCCCTAATCTAATATGTCGGTGTGATTATTTCAATTCTTTGGGTTCTCTCTGATTTACCATTGAAAGTATATGCAACTCTTATATAAGGGTGGTCTTCTAGAATGAATACTCTCGAGCAGTTGTACACCAACTTTCATAGGTAGTTGGACCACCTAGATTTTATAGAAGGTCCATAACATTTAATCCATGATACCCTTTTGTTACAAGACCTGTGATGTTATTGTATACAAAGCACATTAGTGTCAAAAATATATTGCACCAAATTGAGTATGCCAAATAACATTACAAATATAGACAAATCAATCAACATGCTTACCAAAGCAAACTCCTAGTCCTAGATAATCGTGCGTGGTGTACACACATATTCCATACAAAGTAAAATACCTCTTCATTGGTATGGGTCTTGATACATCATATGCATGTATCCATTCTCGTAATTGCTTAAATTCATTGATCAATGGTTGGAGGTACACATCCATTATCTTCACTTGTCTTCTACCCGGGACTATAAGAGCTAGCATAAAATGTTCATTCTTCACGGAAAACCATGGAGGGGTATTCTTATTGATCACTACCACTGGCCAAATAAAATAGTTGGTATTTTGGGGGGATATTGTTATTGAGGCTCATGCATGGTATGGAAGTTGTGGGTGTACTCAAAACAATATGATCTTTACCCTAGTGCAAGATCATCCATCTTAGGTATTCATCTTCATAGTTTCCAATAGAGAAATACCCCTTGAAGTTATGGACAAATTCCCCTCAAGTGGGTTATGTTTCATATAGCTTAGAATATTTTTTGTGTTGCACAAAATAAGTATCCACCAATCTTTGACATGGGGAAGGGATTTTAGTATTGAAAAAGAAAACTTCTCAATGTTGGAGAAATTGTGAACAAAGAAACAACCCTTTAGTAGATTTAACCATCTCTCTAAAAAACATTGCACCTAAATTTCATTCAAATAAAGGGATATCAAAATTAACTTGTACCTTCAAGGGTGTTGCTATGCTTAAATGTCTTCTTGTCAAAGTTTCTTCCATCATTGTTGGTAATCATCAAGGTATCTAGGCGAAATGGTACATCATCTCATTTCTCTGTCACTCAAGTGTTTTATATAGAAATAACTTGATGGGGTCTCTTTCTCTCTCATATTTCTTTAATTTTTACTCCATGGAAGGCCACTTGGGTCAACAAGGGAAGTATTCACTGGGACCAATTGGTTCGAGTCCCAACTCCATGTACCTTGACCTCATTGGGGACATGCATAGATTAACAATAAAGCACAAATTACTCTAATACCATTGATCTTGATTGAATTAAGAATAAATTAAAAGATCATATTATTGCATAGGTAATACAAGATGAAGTGTTGGAAGTAGAGTATTACAATAAAAACCAAATTGTATCAATAAATCAAATGGTAAAAAACACAACAATGTACATAGCAATCCAAAATGGCTAGTTTGGTGGTAGCTTATCTCTGAGATGGGATGTGTTATCTACTTTGATTCACAAAAATCTCATAACTAGAGGATGAAACTACATTTTATAATGATGCCAAAAAACCTAAGAAGAAAGAACCCTAAACCTGTCATGATTAGGGTTGAGTTGGAACACTGAGGTAGACTAATCTAAGTTGTTTAAAAAAAAGAGAGTCATGTTGAAATCATAACTTTTATCTATGTTCTTTGTGTAACATACATTAATACACTAAGTCAAATCCCCAATAATTGTGCATAATTGTCTTGAAAATCACATGGGAAGTCCCTAAAAAGTGCATCAAAATATTGTGACCCAAAAATTGTTAGTATCGAGACTATGTTTCGAGATGACCATAATGGCCACATGGATCATCATTACTTGTGATTATTATATATGTGATGTTACATGTTATCCCTATGTTAAGATTTTGTTTCACATTAATACTACCCTTCTAAATTTTTCTGTGTGTGTATGTTTTAATATCACAGTCAGGCAAGTGTTGTGAATAATCACATGTACATAACAAGTGTGATATGGAGATGGTTTATAAAGCATTAGCCGCACCAAAAACTTTGCCAATCCATAAGTTGAATTTGAAGTACAAGACGAGTTATTCCAATTCCAATAGTTCTCTTCTAAAAATATGGATAATGTGTATCTTTTAAACAATATTTCTCTTCTAAAAATAAACACATAACACAAGTTGATTAAAAAAAAAAAAAACTTATACCATACTAGATACCTGTTAACCACAAATATTATATACCATCATAGATCTATCTTAATCTTGGCTTAATCTTGGATCTATCAAATACTTGTTCGAAAGAAAAGGGAGTATTATTAAGTCATAAGTTTTCATTTGATGCTTCGTTTTGGGTCTTCTTTATCTTGTTGGATCCATTTTCGCTTGATGCTTCATTTTGGTCTTCTTTATCTTGTTGGAAAGAATATTAATATAGTAAATCAAATCATTGATCATTGTGCATAACTACCTCAAAAAACACAATGGAAGGCCTAGTAAAATGCATCGAAACATTTTGGATATTTCTTTGAGCACCAACTCAAAATGAGGCTACAACCTCTTCTTTAACAAGCTGCAACTTACTAGAGTGGAGTGAAGCCGAGCGGAACCTGGAGCGAGTGAAGCCGAGCGGAAGATCACGGTTCGTGGAAGTCTCGTGCCAAGGTTTTTCTGCTGGGGATTCAACGGAAAGTTGAAGTACCTTCCTGGAGACAGCAAGGCCGAGTTCCATTGGAGCCTCCCTCCATATTGAGGCTGGAGCGCGCAGGCATTTCTGTGAGGGAGAGCTGGTGAGGGTTTGTTGGGCGAGGCCGAGATTTCTATTGAAGGGCGAGTTTTTATAGGGGAAGTCGTGACAGGCCCTATGGGCACCTTTCTTTAACAAGAAGACGGACCATGGCAGAGTAAAGGGATAAGATTGTAAGGTTGAAGTTGCCATGGAGGCCCAAGACTCGCCCCTCGGACCCTCGCATGATTCGCCCCCGGATGATGAAGCCGCCTTCTCCTCTCTGCTAGACTCACTGCCCAAAAAGAAGAAGTCTGAAGCCTCTAAGTTCGTCAAAAAGATCAATGATGTTCCTGAGGTAAACCTCCCTCCTGAGGGTCCGATCCAGGTCACCTTGTCCCTGGCAGATCGGGCCCTGGTGGGTCAATTCACGGGCCTTTGGCCCTCGCCAAAATCGACAGAAAACTGGGTCGTTAAGAATTGGAATCAGCTGATCAAGAACAAAGTCACCTCTTATTTTCTGGGCAGAGGCTACTTCCTGTTCGAGTTCAATACAAAGGAGGACAAAGACTTGATATTCGGGAATGGGCCTTATTTCATGGGACCTCAGGGCCCCTATCTCAATAAATGGACCCCTGACTTTGATCCGGCCATGGATGTCCCAACGGTAGTCCCGGTCTGGGTTCGGCTCCCCAACCTTCCTGTGCACTGCTGGAACTGGGATTCCCTCAAGCACATTGGAGATGCTTTGGGAAAGTTCATCGATAGAGCAAACAATAATGATCAATATGATTGCGCTCGAATCTGTGTCGAGGTGGACTTAGAGGTGGGACTTCCGGAGGCCATCAAAATAAAGGTTGGTAGTTGGACGCATGTGCAAGTGTTGGACTACGAGCAGCTCCCTTTTAAATGTCATAAATGTCACGCCTATGGCCATTTTGCAAGAGGGTGCACGAACAAAGGGGAAGCAGAGAAAGGAAAGAAAGATGGTTGGAACCAAGTCAAGAGGTAAAAGACAACTCACAAGAAGACTGGGGCTCAAGGCTCTCAGCCTGCCTCCACCCAGAATGATCCTCCGCCAAAAAGCCAAGGAAATAGGTATGAGCTCTTAAGCCCTTCAGAAGATACTCCTCGGGAAGAAGCTAAGCAGGATAAACCCCCAGAGAAAATGACTACAGCAGGAATAAGTCCTGAAGAAAGTGACACGGAAAGAAAGAAGGATAAGCAACCAGAAACCTCCGAGGAGGAGCATGACACAGAGGAGTCTGAGGAGGATGGAGAAATAGGAGAGACGCAGACATTTGTCAGAAGATCTGCAAGGGGCCGAAAATCTGCTAGAGAAAAGAGAGACCAAGAAACTTATAAAGCCAAGCTTCAGGGTAGTCAGCCCACTCTGGAGAAAATCCTTGACAAAAATACGAAGATGACTAAAAACCAAGGGCAAGGCTCCAAGGGATCCCCTCATCACAAAAATAAATGATGAAAATTATCTCCTGGAACTGCAGAGGAATGGGGAGCAAAGTGAAAGAAGAAGAAACGAGAATCCTCATAAGAAGAGAAGCCCCCGACATTCTTCTGAATCAGGAGACCAAAATGGAGGACAGTGAGTTTCTCCAAATAAGCAAAAAATTCTGGAAAGGAAGTAGCGGCCAAGCAGTTTCTGCACGGGGAGCCTCTGGGGGCCTGGGCTCTCTTTGGAACCCTCTCAAGTTCAGGTTGGTCACCGAGCTGCACAACACCCATTAGTTGTTTTTGAAACTCCAACCTTTGGATTCGAGGGAGGCACTTAGTCTTTTCAATGTCTATGTTCCAACAAATATAGGGAAGAAAAGGGAGTGTTGGGACTCCATCAGGCACCTTTCGGAGTCAGAAAATTTAGAAAACATCATTGGTGCAGGTGATCTAAATCTTACCTTGCGCATGGTGGAAAAGCGAGGAGGCACAATCATAAGGGACCCTGCACGGGAATGGGTGGAAGACCTCATGTAGGACTGGGACCTGCTAGATATCCCCCCGGAAAATGGTAAGCACACTTGGTCCAATAAAAGAATAGGTCTTGGTCACATTGCTACTAGACTTGATAGATGTTTGGTGCAGAGCTCCTTTCTTTTGTTGGGCTTAGAATCTAGATTTCATATTCTCCCATGCAGTGTTTCTGATCATAAGCCCATTTTACTTGAGATGTTGGGCCACAATGATCTTGGCCCCATTCCCTTCAGGTTCAATCCTCTTTGGGTCAAGGAACCTGAATTTCTGAATCTGGTTCTAGACAGTTGGAAAACGCCAGTGAAAGGTTCACCTTTCTTCATTTGGGAGGAAAAACTTAGAAGGCTGAAAGCTGTTCTTAAATCTTGGGCCAAATCTCTTCCCTCCCCTTTAAAAGAGAGAAGGTAGGCTCAAGACATTCTTGCTCAGCATCATGCCCAAAGCGAAGATGTTGAAATTACTAAAGAAGTATTGGATAAGGAAGTTGAGCTTCAACAAAGTTTCCATAAAGCGTGCCTCTTGGAGGAAGAGCATTGGAGACAAAAGTCTAGGAGTCTATGGCTTAAAGCGGGAGACAGAAATACTGCCTTCTTCCACACTCAAGCTCAAGCCAGAAAGAGCTACAATGCTATTACAGAAATAAGGGAGGGTAACTCGACACACAAAGACTTTGAGAGCATAAAGAGAGCATCTTTCAATCACTTTCAAAATCTGTACAGAGAAGAGGGTGTGACCGACCCAAACTCTAAGTTTTTGGAGGCGGTCCCCTCTAGGATCTCCCATTTAATGAACCAACAGCTGGAAGCGAAGATCTCTATACAAGAAATAAAAGAGGCTCTCTCCGACATGGAGCCGAACAAAGCCCCAGGCCCGGATGGCTTCACTGCAAGATTCCTTCAAACCTGCTGGCAAATTGTGGAAAAAGACCTCTACATAATGATTTTGAAATCCCAAAATTGTCAGAAAATAGGGGGCAGCACCAATTCAAATTTTCTCGCCCTCATTCCCAAGGAAAAGGGTGCCAAAGAGTTTAATCGGTTCTGGCCCATCTCTCTTTGTAATATTGGTTATAAATTAATCACAAAAGTAATTGCCAACAGGCTAAAAGGTATCCTCCCTGTCATCATCCCGGAGAACCAAGGCGGATTTGTTAAGGGGAGACAGCTTGCTGACAACTACATTCTCGTGCAAGAGGCGATTCACTCAAGCCATCTTCGCAATGAAAAAGGTATGGTAATTAAACTTGATTTAGAAAATGCCTTCGATCGAGTCAGACTTAGTTTTCTTTGGGAAGTTTTGAGAAAATTTGGCTTTGGAATGGGATTTCTAAATTGGATCCGTGCTTGTATTGTCGATCCTTGGATCGCCCCCTTGGTGAATGGGAGAGAAACTGGTTTTTTTAAAGCTTCAAGAGGACTTAGGCAGGGCTGCCCCCTCTCTCTGCTTCTCTTCGTCCTTCATGTTTCTGTCCTGAGTTTCTACCTTGATCAGAAATTGGTTGACCAAGAAATCTTGGGGCTCAATATAGCCAGAGGGGTTAAAAATGTAAATCACACTCTGTTTGTGGATGATACCCTCTTGTTAGGGGCTGCCTCCACTAGATCTGTTTTAAGATTTAAGGAGGTTCTGGACGATTACAGTGAAGCTTCAGGCAGCTGTTTAAACAAAGGTAAATGTAAAGTTTTTTGCTGGAATATCTCGGCTTACACCCTCTCTGTCATCTCCAGAATCCTTGGTTTTTCTGCCTCCCTTTCTTGGTCCTCTTTTACTTACTTGGGCCTTCCCATCTTCAGTAAACGAGCTTACAGCAGAGACTGGATCCCTCTGTTGGACAAATTTAAGGCCAAAATTCAAGCTTGGGGTTTCTCTTGGTTAAACCTTGCCGGCAAAACTGTCCTCATCAAATCCACTCTCAGTAGCCTCCCCATTTTTCAGTTCTCT
>SNQJ01S0114075.1:44706-59689 GCA_010110895.2 Picea sitchensis | reverse complement strand
AAACGGATTCTGTATGGAGGAGATATCGCGATCTATCCACCAAACCAAACAGGCAAAAATTTGGGGTGCTGACTGTACCTGTCCGTACAGTCCGTATGGCCACGTGGCAGGGCCGTACCATCATGATGACATGGCAGATTTTTATTGGCTGGTTGATAGCATATTGGATGGTGACATGTGTCCGGTTGGTGGCGAGTTATATGAGGACACGTGGCCCAATCTCTGGGCGCCACGTGTCCCCTCATCATTTGTTTATATGATTGTATAAAATTATATGGGGAGTCCGCGGGGTTCGACCCCGGGACCTCCCCCAACGTTAAACACTTCATAACTCTCCGCTAACCAAAGTTCTGCTATTTGTGCCTTGTTAACTATACCACAAAGTATATATTTATGTTTGAAAGTTATGCCAACGAGAAAGGGGGGTCGGGCCGGGGCCTAGCCCCGACCCGTGGATGTATTACAACAAATATGACCCACATGTTTATTGGCCCGAATGTTTGGCGCGCGCGCATTCATTTATATATTATATTGTATATTGTCTTGCAATACATTGCAATTGCAATGTATTTGTTATATATGTTATGTGTTAGCGCGGGGTTTTAAACCCACGACTCATATGTTAAGTGTTGGCGCGCAGTTCAAATGGTTTGCATGGTTCAAACGGATTAACTCCTTTTTCGCCCAGATTTTGGTCCTATGGCCATATGACCGAGTGCCGAGGTGGTTAGGGGCTGGAGGCGCCTTAATCGTCCTACGGTTTGCACCGTTGGTGCGGTTGCGCCCGGTGCCAAGTTTTTACGCTTAAATGAGCGTGTGAGCCAGGTTTGGAGAGCAAGGGTGCGATTTGTAGAACCAGAGACAACAAAGTTGAAGAGGGAGACTTCAAGGAGGCTATCTTCTTCATTTTTCAACCGTTTCAGGTGCCGAAAGAGCCTAGATAGGGGTTTTGGGACGCTGGGAAGCCATTGGAGCAGTCGGTTTGTCATTTTGAGCATTGTAAGGCATGTTTTTGAGAACTTTGAGAAATTTAATAATAATGATCCATTGGAAGCTGGACCAGGAGATGTAGACCAGAGAGGGGTGAACTCCTTTATCAAGTTGTTGTGTTTATGTGCTGATGTTCAATGTTTTATGTTGCTGTCTATGTGTATCTTACATAAGTAATCCTTAAATTTATGTGTTGCAAATTGATCTGGTTGCTTTAAACACATAACATTTCACTTGCAATATTTATTCAAGTTTTTCAAGTCTTCTTCAATTTTAGATCACTATGTCTTGAAATGTTATCATGTATTCCATTGCAAGTTTGAATTGCTGTTAATTTTGTTTAAGTCTGTATGACATCAGTAAATCCATGCTAGATATGTTAATTTGATTTAATTCATATATTCAATATAATTAAATATATATATTCCACATTGTAGCATTTCCCGACAATGGGGTTTATGGCTGGGGACGTTACAAGTATTGATTCTTATAGTGAAAATAAATGGTGAGCAGTTCAAAAATAGAGATAGAGAAATTTAATGGGAAATGTTTTGAGTTGTGGAAGCTATGGATGGAATATCTGTTGGTGGAAAAATATTAGTGGATCACAATGGATTTAAGTACTGCACCTACACGAATGTGTTGAGGCCAAAATAACCCACCTTTACTTTTGATTTTACATGCAAAAGGAAAAGACCCCCCTACTAAAATTTCAATCCTATTGCCTAATCCTCTACTAGTCAAGCCTAATGCTATTTTTTTGTTTATCTTGAGGGAGTTAGGGGTCTAATGTTAATTGATGGTTGTCTTGGATGAGTTTGTTGTTGAAGATTTTGTGAATGGATAACTCAAATTATGCATCTTCCTTCTTGCATGTTGTGCTTCATGTCTTCATCCTTATTCTTTCGCATGTTGATCCTACTCTTCTGTTTTGAACTCTAAGTCTGAATAGAAAAATCACTAATCCTTATTTTGAGTAGAAACTTGGTACATTCATTATCAAAACACTTATCTACACCCAACTATGATTATCGCCGAATAGACATAATTATCATTTATAAGTTTACTTGAAGGCATGGAATATAATGTTTATAGTGTATTGGCACGTATCCTTTTAATCGTATGAATGATCTCATTTTTTGTTTCACAAGAGTAGGTTCACAGGGCCGCTTCATTTATGATATTGCAACAACCTTGAGATTCTAGTGGGGGAGTCCCTTGATCCTTATCCAGAACCTTGACCTTGACCCTACATAGGCTTCCCCTTGTCGGGAAGTGTATTACCTTAGCTTACAATTTCCTTAATAATAGAAACTCCCAAGGATATAAAATGCACTTTTCTATAGGACTGTCCCAATCCTTTTCAGATTGATCTCTATCAGGCTCCTTTTTTGGTCTCCCCTCGCTTTAGAAACTCAAACCTAAGTCCCATTGGTTTTCACAGATGTAAGTATTTTTTCGTGTCATCTCCTAATTCTTGTTCGGTATATATCACATATGTATCATGCAAAGTGGTCTGGGATAAGAAACTTTTTCTTGATCTAGTTGTATTCTTTCCCCTTGCGATATTAGCAGGTCTACCCTCTGAGATTTTCAGCTTGACTAAATTGACTTGTTTCGTGCACTTGGTTGGTGTCAGTCTCCTTTTATCATTCCTCATTACTTGTGACATTGATTCATCACATGAAATGTCATATTCTTCCCCTTTATCGCTTCCCATTTGTCGCAGGTGAATCACAGTGTTGTTGATGGCCATGTGACCTAGCTACTCTCTTTGACACTTGGTTTCTCAAAACCTACCTGATATTCCTTCTTCCTGATTTCTCCCCATAGTTGTGGAACCCTAACCGATGGAACCATGAGGGGCATGGGACCTTGACTTTTGTGTAATTTTTCCTAATTTCCTAGTTTGTGATTTTATTTTTATTTTTTATTTTTATATATATTTTTATTTGATTTGATTTGATTTATTTTATTTTATTTTATTTGATTTATTTATTTATTTCTATTTTACCCTTGGTTTTGTAAAAACCACGTGATTTATTTTCCCATGGTTTTTTCTCTAAGGTTACATTAGATATTTATTTTTACATAATGGAAAATATGTTTTTACATGGATAAACTATTTGTGTTACATAAACAAACTAGTTGTTAACTGTTGTGTTTTTCCCAAGACCTAAGGTGTAATAGGTACATCCTTACTCTTTTCATCCTTCTGTAAAACTAAAAAAATAATTTGTTTTTTCATTTTGTCATATATATTCATTTATTCTTTTGTTTTAATTTTAATTTTAAATTTGTTTTCCTTTCTTACCACCTAATTCCTAGGCTATACATATTCGTTCATTTTTTTCATATTGATTTTGTTTATTTAACTTTCTACATTTTTACCCTCACTCACTAAAACTCAACACAAGACCTTCCCCATGTTTCTACCCATTGGTCCTTACATGTGCTTCATGGTAATTCCCATGGGAAATTAACATTTAATACACATCTCCTTATTTTTCGGGAATCCCTCCTATCTTCATGAAATCCCTACCCCGCGTCCTGAGCACATTTAAAACTTTAAGAATTTTTTATTAAGTGTCGCAAGACTAAGCTCAGTAATTGGTCTTTGAATTATTATAGTATTATTAAATATATCAATGTGAATAGTCCTTGGATTATTCATTGGAGCCACACTCCATGCATGTCCCGACCATGTTTTCCGATGAGCCTTCAAGAGGGGGATAAATATATTGTATTAATGCCATTTCTTCTTCACAAAAAATAATCAGACTTAAGGTTCCATATTTATTCTTCACAAAAATAATCACTACTCCCCAAGGTGACACACTTCGGATTATATACCCCTTCTTTAATAATTCTTCAATTTTCATCCGCAACTCTTTCAATTCTGGTGTGCCCATTCTGTAAGTTGTCTTGGACACTGAGGAAGCTCCTGGCACTAAATCGATAGAGAAATTAATGTCTCTATTTGGTGGAAATCCTAGGATTTCCCTAAAATCATCTTCAAAATCCCTCAAGACTGGATGGTCTTCAATTCTTTCCACTTTATCTTTCATTGCCTCTTCCATATGGGATGCAAAAATCTAACACCCCTTTATAAAGATCTTTTTCAACTGCAAAACTAAAATCTCTCTAACAAATATAGCTCTTGGAATTCCTTGAATATTTCATTGATTCCCTTCTTCATCAAGACATGTGATTGTATTGTTATAACAATATAGGATAGCATGGTGATTTTCCAACCAATCCATGCCAATTAGACAATCATTTGAACCCAATGGTATGATGTTTACATATACCTTTGTGCCGAGTCCATTCATGTCTAATGGACAATCTTTAACCAACTCATTGATTTTCCTCTTAGCCCCTGTGGCTAACTAAACCAACCAAGATTTCCTATGTTTACTCCTTTGCAGGTGAAATATGTCAACAATGTTAGCATTTATGTAACTATGGCTAGCTCCAGAATCAATTAAAATAACTATGGGTTGGTTATCAATCTTGTCTTCCACTTAAATCATGGGGGATTGTTATTTCGCTTTCTTGTTGTCCAAGGATGCATAAATAATTGGCATGTTTCCTCCCATATCTTCCACTGTTTCAAGCTCCTGAATGTTGGGGATAATATTCATTCATTCTCCTTTGTGATGGAAGTCCCTATATAAATTATTTCCTTCACATTCTTAACATTGTACATGTTACTTCCTTGGCCTTTTCCAAAATGAATATGTTGTCTTTTGCACATTTTGGGTTGACTGGGCTTGCTTATTTTCTTGGGTGTTGTTCTTGAAAAAGGGTCCCTTACAACCTTTCTTAATTTGATCATTCTTCCCTTTCATCTTGTCGCTCCAAGCCTTTTGGAAAAATGACCTTCCTTTACTTTTATCATAAATATGCAATGGTCTCCTTATGGATTTCTCCAGATTTTTTGGGTTATCATATTGAATATTCTCATTGTAGAAGGAGGGTAACCCACTTAGAAACCTTTGGATTTTTACCTTCTCATCCTTGATGAGGTTAACATACTTCAACAATTCAAAGAACCTCTTTTCATATTTGTCCATTGTCATGGTTCCCAACTTGAGTTCAAAGAACTCTTTCATATTCCTTTAATAACAATTCTTTGAAAAATATTTATCTTGGAAATATCCTTTGAAATTCCTCCATGATATCCTCTTCTCATAAAAAAAATTTTGGTTAAGTTTATGCCACCACATGGCTACCTTTCCTCGGAAGTGGTAGGTGGAAACTATATCTTCTACCCAGGAGGGATAATCATGCAACTGGAAATATTTATTCATTTCCAACAACAAGGATTTGGCCTCTTCTCCTTTTCTATGCTCACCATTGAAAGTTGGTGGCTTCATCTTCTGGAGGTCACCTTGCAAGATGTTTATTTCATGCCTTCTCCTTGCCTCGAAACAAGACACACACTTGGGCTACTTCCTGGCCTTGAAATTGCATGAGTTCTTTTGGTGGACTGCTTTGGATAATGACAACACTTGCTCATGCTTCTTGACTTCCTATCATTTCCATGATCATACATTTTTCTATGGGATCTAGATGTTGATACTTGTCTATCACTCACTACTTTCTTAGTTCCAGAGTCTTTGTTAACATTTTTATGAAACATGTTTAAGATTTTACGTATCTATTCATGAGCCTTCATAATCCTTTCATTATTAGCTCTATAACTTTGCACTTCCCTATGTAGGCTTCTCATAGTTATAGGCTCTTGCCTATCTCTTCTTCCATTTGAATCTGTCTCAAAATTTCCCATGCTGACATGCAAATATATGATCACTTCCTCATGGATATAAGATCCCTGAGAATCTTCCATAACTCTAATCCTCATATAAGAACAAAATTTTCTCTCCTATACCTCTAATTCTACAAGAAATGTGCATGTAATAATTATTGTTAGAACATGCCTAACATAAAACATTTCATCCATTATAATACTAGATTTTTATTTATCAATTTATGAAGGACACAATGCACCCAATAAAAATTTGATTCCTTAGATTCATTTCTCTTTGAAATAGATTTCCAATGGTTATTCCCATGCCTCTATCTGAGTTCTGAGTGAAACGTTACAACGTTTGCATGCTGCAATTTCCACTCTTTTACTGCTACAAAAAACTACTTATCAATTTCTAAGGAATTTAATTTCCCAGTTCAAAATTATGGGTTTACAGTTGTCTTCTACTCCTAAATACCTTTCCAATGACTATTCTCTTTCTCAAATTTGAGCTACGAGCTAAAATTTATGGTCTAGATAATTTTAGGCTATTTACCTAATTTATTCTTGTATGCCACAAGTGTCTTCTTTCAATCTCAACACATTTTTAGGTAACCATAACCAAAATTGGACTTCATGGCTTGCTTCTATGAGTCATAATATTTTCATTGACTACTCTTGTGCCCCATATGGACTTATGAGTAGGGAGTTATGCCTTCTGGAAGTAAACTTTGTTAGAAAAATAGGACCGCGGAGCAATAAAATAAAACAAATGTGGAATCAAAACATAGAAGATACACAATACAAGAGAGACATAGATTTACGTGGTTCACCCAGTGTGGGTTACGTCCACAAGAGAAATTTCCAGGTCCTTCCTTTATTATTATCCAACAAATGAAGGGATACAACCTACAACAAAACCCACTGTAACTTCCTCTTCTTCTCTCACAGAATCCTCTCTCAGAATACAATCCTTGCCATTATCCATAGCCGAAATAAATTTCCCTCAAAAAAGAGGGTTGCCTTATAGGGAAAAAAACCCTAACATAATCTCTATCGTTAGATCTGGAACCTTATAATGAACGGTCTAGATTTACAATGAAATTACAATATACATTTACAAGGAAAATTTTCCTTCGGGAGCTTCACCCCTGAACCCCCGCTGGGGACCCTCTTGCCCCTAGACCCCCCAGCCGGGGGGATAGTCCCCCCAGACCCCGCAGAGGGGGTACCCCCCCTCTGCACTCCCCTGCATGGAAGAGTGTACATACTTATAGGGTGTAAATACTTCATGGGGTATAAACACGGCTGAAAGTAAAAGACCTTTGAATCAAGAATATAATCAGGCTCCACAACCAACAAACTTGTGCCAAAATTTTACCCTTACTATTTTGGTTGTAACTTTCTCATATGAGATCTATTTTGTGAACCCTTTAGATCATTAGATACACATATATAATTTATTTTATTTTAAATGAAAATAAATTTGTACCTTGGTAGTACACTCTGTTCTTGAGGGTTTTTATTGGATAACAACGTCTCTTAGGCCTTTTGTTGATGGGCCAAAATGACCTGCTCAAACAGGTAAGCGAGAATGCTCAATGACAGGTTCCAATTAGACCCACTCTCATTTGGAATGGTATTTCCGACCATATTTTGGTCTGGTTACGAATATAACTAATTCACTAACTAAATATGAATATGAGAACCAAAAGATTCTCATATGAATTAAAATTCTAAAGAACTAATTCTAGACTAAAATGATTATCTACGGTCCTAAAATGCACTTATACTCTATTATATTCTATCCTATCTTGATAAGGAGAAAAATAAAAAAAGATAAGTGCAGTTAAATATTTGTATCAATTGCACTTAAATAATTCATATGGGAAATAAATATGAAGACTTAACAAGATAATGAGCTAAAAACAACTAATTGATTCATCAACTGATCATACTCTTGTTGCACTTAGAATTGAAAATTGTGATAACTATAAACATATGAAAATTAGTTTAGATGTAGTTCATAAATCCAACATTCACATACCACATAATTAAACAAGCATAAGTGGAAAAATCATGTTCATACACATTAATACCAAGATCTTCAAAAATGTCTTTGGTTCAAATTAACTTGCAATAATAGTATTGTTCCACTACATTTGAAAACCAAAATATTTTTCTCCTTTACATTCATCCACTTTATAGAATGAAAAAATAATATTTTCACATTCCCTTAATGATGCAGGAGCATCGTAAGCAGTCAAGAGAGCTGGAGGTGAAGGACTGCTGGAAAGCGCAACATGCATTTTTCACGTTTTGAAATGTTTCGAAAGTTTAAGGGAGAGGATATTAATGTAATAGTTAGGAAGATGGAATACTTGGATTTATATCTTGGAGGTTGTAAACAGATCTTGAGTGATTTCTCTCATCTATAAAACATTAAAGCATTTATGCATAGTTAATGAAAGTAGGTAGATTTAAATGATAGATTAGACAGTTTAGAAAAGCAGGAGGGAAAACGGATATAGACACCCTCGTCTTTGTATTATGATAATTCATTGTAATTGTAACAGTAGCATAGCACAGAAGAAGAAGAGAGTTGTAGCAGAGAGCTATAGAGAAGAACCCATGTACAAAAGCTTTGAATTAATATATGGAGCTTTGAATCAGACTCATGGTGTTATGATGTTTTCTATGTATACATGCTAAATGGTATGCTGATAGTTGTGTTATTCTCTCTGTTATGCATTTGTTTTAATATTGTGTGTATGTAGTATTTCATGTTGAATGTTTGAAGTCTGAGAGGGAGAGAGAGTGAATGAGTTTCAATTGTTTCTCTTCCTGAGTGAGAGAATTTTTGGCAAGGAGTGCRGTGAAACGTCTGCAAGGAGTACGTTGACGAAGGTTCAAAGTTTATCTTTGAAAGCTTAGGAGGGTTACCRTTGTTCTCATTCCAGTAGAAGTCTGAGTGAAGCACAAAAGCCGTGCAAGGTGTATGCATGATGGTTGAAATTTTAGAACTTATCAACCAAGGGGAGAGTTGAAAGACTGTTGTTGCAGAGAGTGCRCAGAGTTAAGAGGTCGAATACCCAGGAGTATTTGATAGATTGCCGCAAGGAGTGCGTGCAGGATTTCTTTCAAGGTTTGAGTTTGTAAGTGAAAGMTCAGGAGGGTTAACACTTTTGAGTACTTCAAAGGAGGACAAGGTCGAACTACTTTGAAGGGAGACAAGGGTCYGAGCCATCCAACARAAGTAAAGTTCAGAGGGAAGAACCTTGGTTTATTYCGCAAAAGTTGTCCAGGAGMAATGAGTGGTCAAAATTCTCTRTGGAGAATTCACAAAGTCGCGAGGATCRTGGAATTCAAGTGAAGCTGCAAGAATGGTAAGCATTGGATGAAACCATCCTTYGGGAGGCAAGAATCAACATGGATCGTTGATCGTACTTTGCACAAACCRTCARATCATTTCAGCATTTTGGGGATCCTGATGACAAGAAGTTGAGCGCAATGGAACAAAAGTCCTGAAGTCGCGAGCTGTGATAGGAATTGGAAGGGATTTTYGGGATTTTGGCACTTCRGGAGCTCAGGGTTTGAGAAGAGTCAATTTCAACTGCCAGAGTTGTGAAGTGGCGAGAGTCGAGAGCTCGTGTGAATGCGTGGCACATCTRTCAGGTGGGGACTACAAGGGTGACAGGTGGCGTGTACTCGTGCATCGAGGGGACAACCCTTAGCTACCCTATCGAATCTCAAGATTTTGCAAAGGGGGAGMACAAAGGGTCTACATTCAAACTCGCGAGGTTGCRAGTTGCGAAAAGTGYGAAGGGAAAGTCAAACCRYCGCTGACTTTCGCGTCTCGGGGTTTCATAGAAGAGGAGCATGAGAKTTCAAYGCCTGAACTCGTGAACTTATGAGAAGTGAGAGACGCCTGTATAGAGACCATATCGTGGTTGTATAGGAGAGTAATGCTTGCGCTTGGGGTAAATCTACATAGGGAGAGTTTTACAAAGGACCTGTGGATACACCGTGWGTGTATGAGATATTTCCCGAGGGGAAATCAAAGAGTCAGTCTGACTSAAGGGAAGATTTAGAGTGATCTTGCGTGGACCTTGACCCGAGGGTTCAGGGGTCTGCATCAGTTGTGGTATCAKAGCTTGATTTTGTCTGTATATTTCAGGCAGAGTAAGTTAGAGGAAAAGGAGTACTCTGATACACATYAGTTGTGGTATCAGAGCATAGAAAAATTTATTTKCTTTCTGTAGCATATGAAAGGAGATATTTCTCAGCCATGCCATCGAGAAGAAGAGAYAGACCAATGCCTGATCCAGCAGTGGAAAGAGAAATGCGCGAACTACATGCCAGGCTTGATGCCATGGAGATATCACAGAGGCACACAGTCGACACTGGGGATATCAGTGAGGCTGACAGTGAAAATGAAGYTGGACATGAAGGAGAAGAAGTCGCAGTCRAAGATGCTGTAGATGAATGCMTGTTTAGGGATGTTGCTAGGATAGGTGCCAGAGAAAAGACGRATATTCCCATGTATGAGGGAAACTTAGATGTTGAAGAGCTTCTAGATTGGATTAAAACTCTGGATAAATACTTCGACTATGAGGATGTCGAGGAAGATAAGAAGGTCAAACATGTCGTCACTAGACTTAAAGGGCATGCAACATTATGGTGGGATGAATTGCAAGCTRACAGATGCTACAAAGGCAAGCAAAAAATCAAGAGTTGGGATATAATGGTTGTGAAGATGAAGGCCAAATTCATACCCAAGGATTATCAAATTACTCTGTTTTGTAGGATGCAGAATTTGAGACARAAGCTGATGTYAGTGAAAGAATACACTGAATAATTCTACAAGATAAACATCAGAGCAGGTMATTGGGAAAGAGATGATGAAAAGGTTTCCAGGTACATGAATGGTCTGTGATACGACATTCAGGATGAGATGAGCATGATGATCATTCCGAATGTTGAAGATTCTTATTAGATGGCTCTGAAAGTTGAAGAGAAGCTGAGCCAAAAACAAGGTCAAAGAGGTCGAGGAAGAAGTCAAGCTAGATTCAAAACAATTTCCCAATATAGGACTCAGAAGCCTAAAGAAGAGGGAAATAAACCTCAAACTCAGCATGAGAGAGGAGGAATCTCACAGAGAGGGAAGTATGCTGATGGAAATACTTTTCCTCGAGCTAGAGGAAGAGGAAGAGGTAGAGGAGGTGAAGTGAAATGCTTTGTCTGTGGAAAGATCGAACATAAATTTTATGAGTGTCTAGATAGGAAGAAAGAAGGTGGTGAGACTCACATTGCTGAAGCACAAGGATGGAATGTTGAGGCAGAAGATGCAGAGGGCGGAAGATCCTTAATGATGAGGAAATTTCTCTTAACGCTAGAGAAGGAGGCAGAGAACCCAGCCCAAAGGAACAAACTTTTTCAGACTTCTTGCAAGACAAAATACAGGGTATGCAAAGTCATCGTGGACAGTGGTAGCACAGACAATCTCGTTTCTATAAAGATGGTAGAAAAGCTGGAGCTAGAGACTATCGTACATCCAATCCCATACAGAGTTTCATGGCTACAGAAAGGACATCAGGTAAATGTCACTAAACAATGTTTAGTTGAATTTAAAATAGGGGGATATAAGGATGAAATATTATATGATGTCATTCCCATGGATGTTTGTCATCTATTGTTGGGTAGACCATGGAAATATGACAGGAATGTGATTCATGATGGGAGAAAGAACACATACACCCTGGAGAAGAATGGGAGAACTCACATGTTGTTGTCGATTAAGGACAAGGAGGTGAAACCAGAGGTAAGAAACACTGTACTTCTCATGAGTGGGAAGGAACTTCTTAAGGAGGTTAATAATAAGGAAGACACACAATTTGTTGTGGTCAGAAAGCCTAGAATTGTTTTAACCAGTACAAGAGTGGATGATTTACCAAAAGAAATCCAGAAGTTGCTAGAAGAGTTTGCTGATATAGTAGTGGACGAACTACCTTGTTCGTTGTCACCAATCAGAAGTATAAGTCATCACATTGATTTTATTCCTGGAGCCAGTTTACCAAACAAAGTAGCATACAGCTTGATGCCACAGGAGAATGAAGAAGTCAAGAAGAAAGTCCAGGATTTAATGGACAAAGGATTGATTAGAGAAAGCTTGAGTCCATGTGTTGTCCCAACAATGCTCATCCCAAAGAAAGATGGAGGCTGGAGAATGTGTACCAACTCGAGAGAAATCAATAATATTACCATCAGATATAGATTCCCATTGCCAAGGATGGATGACTTGATGGATTGCTTAAGTGGAGCAAGATTCTTTTCAAAGATTGATTTGAAAAGTGGATATCATTAGATTCGTATGAGAGAAGGTGATGAATGGAAGACAACATTCAAGACGAATGAAGGCCTTGTTATGCCATTTGTCTTAACAAATGCGCCTAGTACTTTCATGAGATTGATGAATGAAGTCCTAAGGGAGTTCATCCGGAAATTCATCAATGTATATCTTGATGATATATTGATTTTTAGCAAGACAGAAGTAGAACACTTGAAGCATTTAGCTACAGTGATGAGGAGACTACAGCAAGAGAAATTGTTGATAAATATGAAGAAATCATCATTCATGAGGACATAACTCATTTATTTGGGTTTTGTTATCTCTGCAAGTGAGCTGAAAATGGATCCGGATAAGGTGGATGCAATTAAGAATTGGCCATCACCGAAAAGTGTGTTTGAAGTTCGAAGCTTCCATGGTTTAGCTAGTTTCTACAGGAAATTTATTCCGAAATTTTAGTGGGATTAGCGCACCAATGATGGATACGGTGAAGAAAAGACACAAATATTTTCGATGGATAGAGGAATTAGAAAAGAGCTTCAATCTACTGAAGAAAATGATCACAAAGTAGCCAATTTTGGTTTTTCCAGATTTTAGAAGACATTTTAGGTCAAGTGTGACACGAGTGGATTTGCAATTGGAGCAGTCTTGAGCCAAGACGATAGTCTGGTCGCATACTTCAGTGAGAAGCTGAATGAAGCGAAGGTTAAATACTCAACATATGACAAGGAATTTTATGTTGTCATACAAGCGTTGAAGAAATGGAGGCACTATTTGGTTCCTGAGGAGTTTGTTTTGTACAACGATAATCACGCTTTGCAATTCGTGACTCAACAGGACAAGTTGAACCAAAAACATGCTAAATGGGTTGAATTCATGTAGACTTTTACTTTTGTGACTAAGCATATTTATGGAACTGCTAACAAAGTTGTTGATGCTTTGAGCAGGAAATGTTTGCTTATGCAGGAATTTAGACTCAAAACTTTGGGTTTTGATAACCTCAAAGAAATGTACAAGGATGATCCATATTTTAAAGAAGCATATGAGGCATCTGAGAATCCAGTTCTCAGGGACATAAGCCAGTGGACTGAATATATGATCCAGTATGGGTTGTTATTTAGGGGCAATCAATTATGTATTCCACAATGCTCCATGAGGGAGAATCTACTGAAAGAAAAACACAGTGGAGGATTGGCTGGACATTTCGGTCATGATAATACGTTCTCAAAGTTGAATGGCACATATTTTTGGCCAGGAATGAGGACAGATGTTAATAAATTTGTGGATAGATGCATAATTTGTCAGCACACAAAAGGGTAAAGGTAGAACACAGGGTTGTATCAACCATTACCCATATACCAGAAAGGCCATGGGATGTAGTGAGCATGGATTTTGTATTGGGACTTCCAAGGACACAAAGAGGATTTGATTCAATATTTGTGGTAGTCGATAGATTTTCAAATATGGCACATTTTGTACCATGCCAGAAAACCAATGACGCAACTCACATTGCAAACCTAGTTTTCAAAGAAGTCGTCAGACTTCAGGGTTTGCCAAGGAGTATAGTTTCGGATAGAGATACTAAGTTCGTTGGGCATTTTTGGAGAACTTTATGGAAGAAGCTGGGGACAAGTTTGTATTTTATCTCAACTTATCATCCTCAGACGGATGGGCAAACAAAAGTTGTGAATAGAATCTTGGGAGATTTACGGAGGACCTTAGTGACCGAACACCACAGTCAGTGGGATCACATTCTACCACAGGAAGAATTTTCTTATAATGATTCAATCAATAGAAGCACAGGGCAGAGTCCATTACAAATTGTATATGGAATGCATCCAAGGGGATTTTCTGATGCAGGAGCATCGTAAGCAGTCAAGAGAGCGTGGAGGTGAAGGACAGTTGGAAAGCGCAACACACATTTTTCACTTTTTGAAATGTTTCGAAAGTTTAAGGGAGCAGATATTAATTTACTAGTTAGGAAGATGGCGTACTTGCATTTATATCTTGGAGATTGTAAATAGATCTTGAGCGATTTCTCTCATCTGTAAAACATTAAGGAATTTATGCATAGTTAATGAAAGTAGGTAGATTTAAATGATAGATTAGATAGTTTAGAAAAGTAGGAGGGAAAACGGATATAGACACCCTCGTCTTTGTATTATGATAATTCATTGTAATTGTAACATTAGCATAGCACAGAAGAAGAAGAGAGTTGTAGAGAAGAACCCATGTACATAAGCTTTGAATTAATATATGGAGCTTTGAATCAGACTCATGGTGTTATGATGTTTTCTGTGTACACATGTTGAATGGTATGCTGATAGTTGCGTTATTCTCTCTGTTATGCATTTGTTTTAATACTGTGTGTATGTAGGATTTCATGTTGAATGTTTGAAGTCTGAGAGAGAGAGAGAGTGAATGAGTTTCAATTGTTTCTCTTCCTGAGTGCGAGAAGTTCCTGCAAGGAGTGTAGTGAAACGTCTGCAAGGAGTGCGTTGATGAAGGTTTAGAGTTTATCTCTGAAAGCTCAGGAGGGTTACCGTTGTTCTCATTCCAGTTCTAGTGTGAGTGAAGCATAGAAGTTGTACAATGTGTGCACAGGCCAGTTTAAAGATCAAAACTTATCAACCAAGGTGAGAGTTGAAAGACTGTTGTTGCAGAGAGTGCACAGAGTCAAGAGGTCGAATACCCAGGAGTATTTGATAGATTGCTGCAAGGAGTGTGCGTAAGAGTTCTTTCAAGGTTTGAGTTTGTAAGTGAAAGCTCAGGAGGGTTGACACTTTTGAGTACTTCAAAGGAGGACAAGGTCGAACTACTTCGAAGGGAGACAAGGGTCGAAGCCATCCAACAGAAGTAAAGTTCAGAGGGAAGAACCTTGGTTTATTCTGCAG
>SNQJ01S0114075.1:28294-44696 GCA_010110895.2 Picea sitchensis | reverse complement strand
TTTTTCTCTCTATAGCAAGCTTGTTAAAAAATGAAATAGGGATCTGGGGATTGAACTTGAATCCTTTATCATAGTTCTTTTCTTGTGTCAATCTCATTAAAATATGAAATAGTCACCTCCCCTCTCAGGTCGAGCCTTTTGCCAGATCTCGTAGATGTCGAGTCAAGTCTTTCGTTAGGTCTCATTTTTTAACCTTCATTTCATCCACCTGTATCCTTTTTCTCCATCTAGTACAGAAATTGGTGACAACCTCAAAGTCGGTGAATGAATTGGATATTGGGGGGCATGTCTCCATCCTTTGATGATCATTATGGAGTTAAGACACTAGCTTTTCAAGCTGGGGGCATACTAAGCTTAGTCTTTGTTCTTTCTCATGCTCGTAAAAACATGAGAATGTAACCGAGCAACCTTTTCTCTCTTTTTCGGGATCGCATGGATATACAAAAAAGGAATCCCTTGGAGTCTCCTTTAAGATCTTTTCATACTCTCTAAACATGAAAATATTGTCGAGTGATCTTGCTTCCTTTCCCACTCGTTAAAAGGTTTGAAAGGGCGTCTTTCGAGTGACAATTTATCTCTTTTTCGGCCTCGTTAGACTAATATTACAAAAAAGTACGACATTGGAGTCCTCTTTAAGTAATTTTCAAACTCTCTAAATATAAAAAACAACCGAGTTTACCTTCTATGGACTCGTTAAAACAATTATACATTGAAGAGCCCACATGGGATCGAATCCTTTCTTCTTCCAGTTTATTAAACAAAGGAAGAGGAACTTACCAAAGGTGATTTATATCAAGCATGTGTTACCCTCCTCGAGCTCGTTAAACCAAAAATAGGTACTCGTCTATCTAGATGGGGGAAAAAATTGAAAGAATCAAGCCAAGCAGTTTTTGAGAACTTTACTAGTGACCTTACAGTCTCTCTTGAACACGACATTTTATCTTTGCACACATTTCAATCTGTTGAACCTCTGCATTGAACCAATACTTTGAGTTTCCTTAATCCTTTGGGTCACCCAACATAAGTCACAGTATCCATTGCGTTATCAATTTTTGGTCCCTGTCAAGTTTTTGCTGTCATGCCTCAATGTTCAAGGGAAGTATCTTCCTCAAGAGTCATCCATCACAAATATCCTATTTCAATACCTGTGTCAGTCCATGTTCATTTGATCCACCAATTACATCTTTGTGTATGTTTTGTGTCGTTGATGGGGGATACATCAAGGCCTTCCTTTGACGATTCTATTCCTGTCGACTTCATCACATTATCTAGGAGCTAGAATTAGAAACCAGTTAGTACTTTGGGACCTGCATGCCTCAATGGCAGGTCTCCTCACGTCATTAGAACCAGTTAGTACTTTGGGGACCTGCATGCCTCAATGGCAGTCTTCCTCACTTCACAATAGGGTTTACATCATTGACTCACCTGATCGGATGATTCCATTTAATGCCTCAATTCTCATCCTCATCTATTCACATTCACCCAAACTAACTAGGGTACCAGAATCATCACATCAATGGTGATTTTACTGGCGCTTGTTAACGATTTTACACTGGCTGACCAAGAATCATGGTTTCGCCATGTTCGAGCATCGTGAAATCTGCCCACATGGTTAGATTTTGTACTTGGCATCGATTGGTAAGAAGCATCCTAGGTTGAGCTTCATTCACTGATATATATTTTACCCAGTTATACGGTTTCTCTGAATATTGGATAATATTATATTGTCACATATATCCACTTTGTATTAGTCCACGGTATTATGTCTTGTAATCTCGTGATCCACATTGTATTTTTCTATGGCTATGATTACCATGTCATGGAAGTATAGATCCACGCTTGTATGTTTGGTGGCTATACTTTTGTCACTATAATTATGGATCTGCAGAGGTGGCCTTCTATGCATACCTACAAAGTCTTTATCACTCAAGCATAGGTATGGATGTCTTGGGTTTGAAAACATGTCATAATATTTGTTTGATGGTTGTATGAAGCTTCTACTAGGTTCTCTCGTGATCCATACCTTGAAATCTAAAAAGTATACAAAGTAATTTCAATTTTCATCGCCTTCCTCGACTTCACTTTGGGGCACCTCGTTACACATCAAAATTACTCACTTCAATAATGTCGCAAGGGTCGTCATTATAAGTGTTGTAAGTGTATAGTCTTGTCCTAAGTGTCACATCTTGACCTCATGTTTAAACATCATACTTCCATATTGCCTATATCGTGCCTCTAACAACATCATAGGGAAACTTAAGACACCTCAAACACTGGTTTTGAAGAGGAGAAATCACTTGAAAAGGAGTACAAGCCTTTTGCCACTAAAAAAACTACTTAAAAATGATTTTTGGAAGGTAGTGCTCCCCTACCAATTGTCAGGGAGTGCCAACGCTCCTTGGGATTCTTTGGGGGAGCGTTGAAATGCTTTGTGCACCCTTTTAGGGGAGCGCTATCCTTTCTGAGAGAATTTTTGGTTTGTTGAGATAAATCAAGGAAGAATCCCCTCAATCTATGAAGTTGGTTGGATTCGAATATGATTTCAAGTCATGATCTTAGGGAAGCTCCACGAATGAAGGAGATGAATCCTCAACTTATCCCAAATATCTCTCAAGTGGTTTATATAAGGAGGCGTTCTCATGGTGAAAGACACATGAAAAGATTAGAGGTATGAAGCTTATGATCTCATAGGCAACATACATTACCTGATAGAGAATAGAGAAACACCTAACTTATGATCTCATAAGATAAGGGAAATGATATATAGAGATTGAGAATTGCACCAAACTTATGATCCCATAAGTGATATGCCATTGAAGAATAATCATTATAGATTACTTGAGAAAAGGGTTTGGACAAGGAGCGCTGGAAGAAGTTGTTGCACCTTCATCAGAGGATTGTAAGTACTCTTCATTTGTTCTCATTAATATACATACATGCTTGGCCTATTTCTTTCAAGTTTATGTTTGTTCCACATGAACTTGTCTTCAGTAGATATATTTGTATTTGAGCTAATCTCAGAAGAATATGAAGCTTGTTGTATATCTGTTTGTTCTACAGGACCTATCGAGGAGCTTGGGATTGAAGCTCAACTTGGACTTTGCGAGGACAAATGCCCTTTAAAAAGGTACACTTTTCTTCTTCCTCTTAATTCATTAGCTTGATTAGATCTAAAAGGATGTCAGTGACCAATGATAACACCCTTTCTTTCTTGGTTTTAGGGGTCTAGATACCAAGAGGAAATCCACTTGTCCGCAGGGGGATTCTCCTGTAACAATCTATGAGATAGGAAGACATGTAGAAACTAGGGTTTTTCATATCTTTGGGTTCCAGAATACAATTCACAATGATGAATGATAGGATGCTTGCACAATTGAAAGATTGGTCTGTTTTAACCACCATGTAAGCCATATGAAACCATTCCATTTTGAAATGGGTGCTCACTTCTTCGCCATTGAGTCCATAGATCATTGTATTCAAAATTTTGTATGAGATTTTCAAATACCATGCTGGGAAATTCCTTTCTCCCTTTTTCATTGGACATTATTCATCGAAGAACCAATATTCCATCATTGTTTCAAAATCTTCATTCTCAATCCCAAATTTGTCCAGGAACGACTCATTTAGAGAAACAATAGGTTCTGGGGTATTATATCTGGTTTGGACATATTCTACCTTAAGTGATTGAATTGGAAGGCCAAAACCATTGACTATCAATCCCATATCCATCTCCAAATGTCCAAAGCACCACCTTGCAATGTCATTGTAAGGGAAGATCTCTGAGTGAGAAGCTACTGTGTGGATACCACTCATGAGATTGTTTCTGTACTCTTCAATGTCTGGATCATCAGATAGGAATCTTTTTTTCTGGATAATGTCAAAAATTTCATAATAGTTGAGATATTTTTCCATCCCATCATGGCTATTAGTGATGGAAACATTGAAATATTATGGGACTTTGGCAGGAAAAAGTATGAGGAATGTTTGGAGTTTTCGTTTACTGGTCATCATTTGATACATTTTTCCACCTGCATAAAACATGTAATTGATAAAATCAGAGCATTACCATAGTGATACAAACAAAAACTACCAAATGAGTTACGAAATACTTACTCATAGACCAAGGATGATAGTTGATAGAGAAATAAATCAGACCTTCGCAATCAACAATGCCTATCTTTCTTAGTGAAAATACAGACAAGTGGAAAAAATTAAGTCTTAGCTATTGTTTTAACGCTCCACTATTTAACTCCAATTAGAGGTGTAATTAATGAATAAATGCATTAAGTATTTAACTTGGTCATAGTCATATGCGATGGCCTAAATTTTATCATAGGTAGTTTAGAGGTTATGAACATGAGGAGCAAGAAAGATAGGGGGAAGAGATCGCCAAAAATCCATCATCGTTGAAAGTTTATGATAGTGAATTTTTTTTACTAAGATCATGGAATGATCCTCCGACGAAGATAGCTTTTAAACATATCATTAATATTGATGAAAGTGTTTAAAGGTCTGTAATAGGATTATAACACCCAATAATTTGATCACTCAAAACACATCTTCTTCTTAATGATTGTGATAAGAAGTTAGCATAACCGTGTGGTAAAGCTCAAGGGATAGAGTGGGTTCAACAATCATGAAGAAATCAATGATTTCTAGGATTATCTCAGCCATAGGATAAACTAAATATTGTTCATCGACGATATTATGAACAACATCCTCGTCAACAATGCACGAAGGAAAGATAAAATGTGGGATTAAATTTTTTTACTGGCGATGAAAAGGTTTCACCGAAAATAACCATTGAGTAGAAGCTCGCCGCATGTGGGTATGAGGGTGGTCTCATGATATGACTGGGAAATGGGGCCCACATGAACAATCATGTTCACGTGGACTCATGGTCCAATCCTATCATTCCTCCTGGATGTATATTTTAACCTTGTACAATATTTTACTACAAACATATTTTCAATAAAAGAACAAAAAAGATACAATGGAAAATACACATATTACATAGAGATTTTTCCCATGGAAATCCAAACTAGGAAAACCAACATATTCTATATTCATTCATTGTGATACATTGTTTACCATACAATATACATAGAAGCTAGCGGCATCCAAAACCATAACCCAATGACATAGATTAGTCAACTACCCTAATTTATTAACTGGAAATAGAAAACCATTGGCAAAAACCATGTACCGAAAAAATGCCCAAAAATAGACACATAAATCGAGGTGACATGCAAAATGAGGCAAACAATGTGACATGTTTCCCGAGGTGATACAAAATATATCCAAATATTCCTTGATAATTCATCTATAAATGAGACATATTACACATATTTTATCAATGATGGAACTGACATAGGTCGAAACACATCATTGTGAACTAGCTGTAAAATTCCCTCTTCCCTCGTTGCACCAGAGGAGAATATTACCCGATTCTCCTTCCCCTATACAAAATGTTTACAGAAATCAAAATCCAGAGAGCAGTTAGACATACCTTCAACCATACATTTACCATGTAGTAGTCGCAAACCCTTCTCTCTGATATACCCCAGTCTTTGATCCCACAGCATAACCTTTTCTTTAGAGACTGTAGGAGTTCTTTCTTCTTCAACTCCAATATCAGGAACAACGGAACAATTACACCCATCACTAATAGTGATTCCTTGAAGATTATATAGAGTTCCAAATTGAACTCCCTTCAGTATCACCATTGCTCCTCGAACCATCCTGTAAGTTTCCTTTTCAAATATTGTTTTTACCCCTGCATCATCCATTTTTCTTACATAAATAAAATTTATGTCCAATCCTGGGACGTGTATAGCACTAGGTAGTTTTCTAATCCTTCCGCCTATGAGCCTCAACTTGAAATTTCCTCGACCTATGATACTAGTTGTCGAGTCATCACCTAGGAAAATATTTCCTTGATCATACCTTTAATATTTAGAGAACTACTCCCTGTGGGGAGTCATATGAAAGGATGCACCTGATTCAACTAACCATGCTTCATGATCTGCATGTGTTCTTGAAGAATCCAAGTACACATCCCCTCCTTATTCTTTGGAGGTATTTTCTTTTGTAGGAGGAGATTCTTCATATCCCTTATTTTTCTCAACTTTGGATCTACACTGCTTCTTGTAGTGGCCTTCTTTTCAACATCTCCAACATACCTTTACAAACTTTCCAGGAGACTTAGATATTTCCTTATACTTAGGTCTCCCACTTGAGGACTTAGATATATTTCTTTCCTGGGAGTGTCCTCTTTTAAATAATGCATTTGTTCTTTGTCCTTCCATGTTCTTCTGTCTCATCTCCTCCGACAATGAGGATGAGACCACTTCATCAAACTTCAAGTAAATTGTATTACTACCTATGGCCATAGCTAGACTATCCCATGAGACTGATAAAGAGAATAATAAACTGATACACTTATCTACATCTAAAATTTTAATCTCAATATATACGAAATGACTTACCAAAGTATTGAAGCCATTCAATTGCTATGCCACCAGGTCTCCATCTCTCATCCTCAAGGTATACAGCTTCTTTCTCATGAATAGTTTATTTACTAGGGACTTAGACTGATACAACTTTCCCAACATATCCCATAAATATTTGGTTGTAGATTCCTTTAACACATTCGGTAATACTAAATCTGAGAGACAAAGTTAGATTGTGCTCTTTGCCTTCTGATCCAAATTTTTCCAGTCATTTGTTGAAGTTCCTATAGGTGCAGTACCTAGATCCACTAATCTTCGTCCACCAATATATATTCCATCTTGAGATTCCACAACTCAAAAAATTTCCAATTAAACTTCTTGATCTCCATTTTCAAACTGCTCACCATTTCTTTTCACCTGAAAAATCAATACCAAGATCTCCCAATGTAACAAGGCTTATCACAGTCTCGATCCAATCCCTTGACCACAAAGGCACCCCCCTTGACCAAATGTAGATTTTAACCTTGTACAATATTTCACTGCAAACAAATTTTCAAAAAAGGATCAGAAAAGATACAATGGAAAATACACACATTACACAGATATTTTTCCCCTAGAAACCCAAACCGAGAAAACCAACAATATACATATAGGATCCAACAACATAGAAAACCCTAACCCAATGACCTGGATTAGTCAACAACCCTATTTCCTTAAATGGAAATATAAAACCATCGACAAAAACCATGTGATGAAAAAAATCCCAGTAATAGACATGAAAATCAAAGTGACACAAAAAATGAGGAAAAAAATGTGACACGACCCCCGTGCGCGCCTAACACAATGTAACAAACACTATTGTTAGTCGTGCAAAGAAAATAACACATACCCAACACTAGACTATGACATGGCCTTAAACAAAGGGGTGCGTTGTCATCGAAGATATGCGAGAAAACATAAGGAAGATCATTTTGATTGTTGTTCCCCTGATGATGACATTATAAGGCATAGTCATTAGGATTTTGAAGTTGGAGGCATTACAGAGTGGGAAAAGGAGTGATGATGACAAGAATAGGACTAAGGTTATGTGAATAGAATAGGGAGGGGATAAAATCCCAAGTAAAGATGCACAAAGGGTCCAAAATAATGAGCTTGAAGCCTAGTGAAGATTGTATCATATTGGTTTAGGTGGCCATACGCAAGAGATAACTCTTGTAGGTGAATAAATCATCATGTGAATAGAGAGTAGTTCCTTATAGAAAATTTTATAGTATGGACCTCCACTAAAACTAATAGTTTTAGTGGGGCAATTGTGTTCCCACAACACCCTAAAAAATTCCCCACAAGTTAATGACCTTCAAAAACCTAAAAAATTCACATAAAATGTTTGTTTTACTAATTTAAAAACCCTTTAAATATCATTTTTTGATCTCAAAATCAGCCATAATATGACCCACTCATATGTTCTCTATCAATGATCGGTGACCGAGGTTGTGCGTTCACATGCACAACACTTTCCCCAAATTTCTGACCCGACCATCGACCATCGACCCAATTCCCTAATGTCAGATTTGCACACAAACGACCTGACCATTAACGGTCGATGATATTCATCGGTGAATGGAACTTCTTATCGATTTATCCAATGCCCAAAAAACATCTCATCGATGGTTGATGATCCCTGATGAGTGACGAAAACATTTCCACAATCCAGTCGACCCAATCATCGCCCATCATCCATATTTGTTGGTTGATGTCAAAAATGTTGACGTGGCATGACACATCGACACTAACATGGCATGACATGTCATATTAAGGTGTCAAATTGGAATATGTGACACGACACATAGATTATTACATGGCATGGAAAGTGGATGTTGACATGGTATGACATGTCATAATCCTCTTCCCTCCATCGACCATTGGTTGATTCTCTTGGAAAACCTGAAGAAGTTTTCGAATTTGGTCGATTCCCGACCATCGGCCTGTTATCCCATTGCCCATTTCTCTTGCAAGTTCAAAACACTTCACCGAGTTGGTCAATGCCCGACCATTGACAATTTCTATTGGTGATTGAAAATACTTCACTAGATTCGCCCGACGCCCGACTATGGGCCAACAACGGTCAGATATGTCTTCTGGCCAAACCAAAATTTTCGTCATCTCTGTCATCTCAACCATCGACCTTCAATGATTTATATTGGTGAACTTCAACACTTAGAAAATGTTTGACATTTCTCTTATTGATCTGGACCATCAATCTCCCAATCTAAATTATCTGAACCATTGATTCTCCAAACTTCACCCAACTTCATCGACAAACCTTGACTGTCGATATGATCCATTTCAAAAACTCCCGAAATGAATTATGGCTGTTAATTTTCTCAACGTTCAAAACAACCAAAACATTACAAATTTTTAAATTTATCAAAGCGAATCTGGGTCGTTGATCTTGAGATCAAACATGATCTCAACCATCTATTCTCCAAACTACCTGCAACACTACAAGAACAATTAAAACTTGTATTTTTGAAATCTAAGGTCAAATTAAGCCCTGTAACTTGCATATTTACTTCATTAATTTCTCTTCAACTAATATGAGTCCTTTAAACTTGAATTTACTCAGGAATTTGGGGAATTTTTATCTAGATTATTTTGAGAATGACATTAAGGAAGAAATATAACAAATATATAACAAGGATATACACAAAGATATTGCAAGGAACACAATAATATTTTAAAACTGAGATTCTATTAATGATTGTTTGGAATACAAAAGTCTGTAAAATGCAAAGTACACATGCTAGCTAGACTGGTGGTAGCTTATCTATGAAGAGAGATGTGTCAGCTACTCTCATTCAAAAGAAGATGATTACAATGAGGCTCCAAAGGCATTTTTAACATAAATCATAAATGAGAAAACCCTAAACATCTAAAACCCTAACCCCAAAAGATGAAACTCCAAAATGATTATGGGCCCTGATGGGGGTACTTGATACATCAACTTCTCAAGGGATAAAGTTTTTCATACAATCTTCGTTTGGGGAACTCGATACATCATCAGAAATGTTTAGCCCAGGATTACACATTTGAAATGGACCAAAGGTAACTATTGGGTGATTCCAAGTCAAAAAAACATCGTTTAGTACCTTAAAATGGCCCCAAAAGTTTAGGACCTAGAACATTGTAGAAAAACTACCGAGATGGAAATTATACTTTGATCTAGTGGGATAGGTCGGTGGCTTCTGGTGTACACCTAGATCATTCCTCCTTATTTAGGAAGAAATTTTATCCATTTTTTCAAGTCCCTCCATTAGATGGGGAAACTTCTGTTGAATCTAACTCCTGGTGAGCCACTTTCCCTGATGAAGAAACTACCCTACTTTGATGACCTAATAGAATTGTTTGTTATGTTGGCCGGTTCCCTTCATATTGGTGTTGATGATCTGATCATTCTTTGCCTATTCAATGAAGTCATGATTGCATTCTATATGGGTCAAGTGCTCGGTTGCATCTGAAGTTTCCAGGAGGGGTGGAAAATATGGTCGAAGTAGTTCCACATTAAATAACGGGTGCAATCCAAGGAAATGATGAATACTTAATTCAAAATCATTCTCACCCACAACCTCAGTGATGGTGTAAGGCTCATATCTGAGTGGGAATTGCTTCCAATGAGGTCCTATGAGGTTCTCTTTTTGAAAATGCAACCATATCTTATCTCCCACCTAAAACTTGTGTTGTACTCGATGTTGATCATGGTGTTTCTTGTACTTGGCATTGGCCTTCTAAAAAATATCATAAAATTTTTGTTGGATGTGCTATATTTGCTCAAAAAAATTGGTTTTTTGATCAACCTCATTCTGAGCATGGGAGGACTCTTCCTATGCAACTTCAATGGGGAAGATCTATGTCAATGGGGGCCAATCGTTGGAACCCCAAGCACACCTGAAAAAGGTTGCGGCGAATAAAGTTTTGGAGGGATATCTTGTATCTATGTTGAACATAAGGAAGTATTTCATCCCATGTCTGTGGATGTTTGAAATTGTAAATACCGAGGATATGGACAATCACTATGTTGACTACCTTTGTTTGTCCATCATTTTTTGGGTGGAAGGTACTTTATTTGGTCATCTTGGTGTCCATCATCGACCATAGGATGGACCAAAACGTTCTTAGGAACTTACTATCTCAGTTTGAGACAATGGTTTGTGGGAGCCCAAAATGAAACCAAACATGTTGAAAGAAGAGCTTAGTGGTGGCCTCAAATGTAATGCTCTTCTTGCTGGGTGCCAAAACTGCCATGTTAGAAAATCAATCAATGATCACACAGACATAATCATTTCCATTCTTGGTTGAAGGTATACCATACATTTAATCCATGGATATGGACTCCCATGGCCTAGATGAAGTAGGAAAATATATCCCTTGTTTCTTTATGGTGGGATTGACAATGGCGTAGGCAGTGCATGATCTGATGTACTTGTGAACATATTCTTGAAGATTTGACCAATAATGTTTTTTTGCAGTACTTCCATTGTTTTTTCTACACCAAAAAGTCCTGTTTATCGACTGTAATGAGCTTCCCATAATATCTTTGCATGCTCACTTTAAGGAATAAAGAGATGGTTCAGATGGCATAGCAATCTATCTTGGATATGAATGTCTGGAACTATTTTTCCTACGCTCAATGTATGATAGGAAAAACCAAATTTAGATTCAATATTGCATAATTATGGCCACCAGGGTGTCTCATGCACACATGAGTTAAGAACTATGGTTAGCGCCACAATTGGGGGTCAACTGAGAAAATATGTGACATGGTTGGTGCTGCCCTTATTGTACTTTGTGTTCAAGTGGAATTTTTACTGGTACGTGGAACACTTATGATGGTGGTCATTCTGTAACTTTCCTTGTGTCTACATGAATTGCAAAGTCCTATGATCAGTGTGGATGATCGTTTCCTTCTCTAGAGTGTAATTCTTCCACTATCGACATTCCTGCACAATGGAGTACATCTCTTTGTCGTAGGTGGGGTATCTGTAAAAAACATCATAGAGTGTTTCACTATGATAGAATATTGGATTCCCATGCTGATACATGAATTCACTGATAGCATAATATGAAGCATCTATCTCAATCTCAAATGGTTGTTGTATGTCTGGAAGAATAAGGAATGGTCCTAAGTAGAGGTAAAATTCCAAATCCTCAAATTCTTTCTTTTGGGAGGAATCCCACACAAACTTGTCCTTTTCTCCACTCTTGGTCACTTGGAATAGGGCCCAAGTGATATGAGAGAACCCCCCAAAATATTGGCAGTATAAGTTGGTAAGGCTTGAGAAGCTACGAAGCTCGGTCATTACCTTCGAGGCCAACCAAACGCAGATGACTTGGATCTTGGTTAGATCCACATGCATGCCATGCTCATCCATTATGTATCCAAAATACTTGATTCTCTTCATCTTGAAGGAAAAATTCTCCAAATTGGCATATAACTTGTGTTGTTGCAGGGTGCCCAAGACCTATTAAATATGATTCAAGTGTTCCTCCCAAGTTTTGTTGAATATGAGGATTTCAGCTAGATATATGACCAAAAAGGAGTTTGTGAATGGATGAAATATGTCATCCATAATCTGCATGAATGTCATCGGGTCATTAGTCAAGTAAAAATGCATGAACAACCACTCAAAGATACCTTCGTTATACTTGAAGGTTGTCTTCCATACATCAGTTTGCTTGATCGAGACTTGGTGGTAGCCTGGCTTCAAATCAATCTTATTGAAAAACTTGACTCCCTTGAGCTGATCGAGAAGATCATCAATATGAGGGATTGGGTTTTCGTTCTTGACAATGATCTTGTTCAAGGATATATAATCAATACAAAGTCACCATGTCCTGTCCTTCTCCTTTACTACAATAATTTGGCTCCCACAAGGTAAGGATCTTGGTCTAATGTGGCCCTTCAAAATCAACTCTTGGATATAGCATTTGGTTTCTTCATTCTCCATAATAGAACACATGTATACAAGGTTGTTAGGCAGAGGAGCACAAAAATAGAACACATGTATACAAGGTTGTTAGCCAAAAATGACTATTTGGAGTGACATTCATCAGTATTGTGCCAAGGGATTTTGTGGAAATTGCATCACTTTCCATTGTTATTATTTGACTTCACATTACCCCTCTTTATCGGTGGCTTGGATTGGTTGTCCTAGGACTGATCATCATTTCTCTATCCTTTTTCTTTGTATTTAGGGCCACCCTTACCATACTTTGGATGTTGCGTATATTCAGACCCGAACTCTTGCTTGTTTTGCTACTTAAATTTGTACAAGATTTTGACACCATATCGATAAGAGACTCCCAATGATGAGATGTCCAGAAAATTCATTTCTGTTTTGATGTACATGTGTAGAGCCCCATGGTATTTTAGAGCCAGATGGTGCTTAGATTATTTCATACCTAGCATGGTGTGCAAGGTATGGAAGGTATTTATGAACTCCAATACTTTTTGGCCCCTTTCTTGATGGAGTGTGGTTTATTTAGGCAATGTGGTTCACCTCATGTACTAGTCATCATAGTTTACAACAGGGTAATATTGTTCCTTGAGGGCATCAAAAAAATCCTCCCAAGTGGTTCCTAGCCCAAAAATTTCAAACTCATCCTCGACATGTTTCTCACAGTAAGTATCCCACCAATATATGACATGGGGAAGGGCCTTAAGGAGTGTGAAAGTGAATTTTTCACTGTTGGAAAATTTTTGGACAGAGAAAGAACCCTATAACAGGATTAACCATTTTTCCAAAGCATAGACATATATTTGGATTTAAAAGAAATGAATATCAAAGTAACTTGTACCTTAAATGGCGTCGCACGTCCAAAGTCATTGTTGGTTGAAGGTTCCTCCATTGTTGTTGGCAGATGTTGAAGGATATGGGAAAAATTATCCATCATCTCATTCCTCTTTCATGCGAGGGATTCATAAAGAAATAGTTTGAAATAATCTCTTCGTCTATCGTCCCTTTTTTCTTCTTCCATAGGAGGTTGCTTGGGAAAGTGAGAGAATTTTTCCTCAAGAAAAATAATCTGGAGATCCAACTCTCTATAGCCTGACCTCATTAGGGACATGCACTAAGAATGAAAAGGAGCATACTGCTCTGATACCACTGATCCATATTATTTTGAGAATGACATGGAAATGTAAATACAATAAATATATAAAAAGGAGATACATTGATATATTGAAAGGAACAATGTAATACAGTAAAACTAATATTCTATTAATGACTATCTATAATACAAAAGACTGTAAAATGAAAATCACACAAGCTACATAGAATGGTGGTAGCTTATCTCTAAAGAGAGATGTGTCGACTACTCTCATTCACAAGAATATGATTATAATGAGGCTCCAAAGAAATTTTTAACATAAAGCATAAATGAGAAAACCCTAACCTCGAAAGATGAAATTCCCAAAGTCTTCTGGGCCTCAATGGGGTTAGTTGATATGTCAACTTTCCGAGAATATAACTTTTACATATGATCTTTATTTGTGGCACTCGATACCCAATCAAAAAGGTCTAGCTGAGGAGTAAACATTTCTAATAGTCTAGTATATCCCAACAAGGAACTGTTGGGTGCTTCCAACTAAAAACAAAAATTGTTTAGGACCTAAAAATGACCCCAGAAGTTTGGGACCCAAAAAATTGTGGAATAACTTTCAAGATGGAAAATGTAATTTCATCCAATTTCGCTCTGATATTTCTCTATTTTTCCCCAAATCTGTCACAAACAAGTTTGCAGTAGCGAATTTGACCAATTCATAGTTGTCTTAGCCCATACAAACCTAGTGTTTGAACCCAAGGATCTCATACCTTAATGTAACCTCTCCCAACCCAATTGAGGGACATTATGATGTGGAAAAATCCCAAAAATGAAATTTCTGCTAACGAATTTAATTAGTTTATATCTAACATATTTCCTGTAGCTTTTGGCTACGAATTAAAAAATGATTTAACTCTTGTTTATTGAAATTAATTACATGCATCTACACCACTCTAATTTAGATATGAAATGAAAATAAGCAACTCAACACAGCAAGATATAATTATTTTAAAATACACAGAGATCATGCACAACAATTAAACTCATAAATAACACAACAATGAGATTAAACACTTATCTTTTATAGCAAATGTGAAACCCACTGCTTGGGATGGATGTTCCAACCAAACATATACTGTCTGCTCCAAATATAAATAGACAGACAACCTCGAGTTGAGGCTAGTAATCCAAAATAGAAGGTGGTCTCGCATAGTCCACTCACAACTCAAAATTCCCACAACCCTTTGGTATTATCCTACAACTATCTTGATTTTCCACTAGATCTCTTCCTCTTGACCTTCCCAACATAAGGAATGTTCCCCGTCATTGATATCAGTCCCTTGGGTGTCCCATTCATTTATTAGGGACTCTCAGACACAGGTAGCTAGGAATCTCTCTGCTGGGAACTCAAGGGAACTTGGTGCTAGGAAAAACTGCCAACAAAAAACAACAAACACTTGTTGTTTTAGTGAAACTCACTAGGTATTCCACTCATAAGGCCTGATAACCTAGATCTTCATTTTTTCATCTCCAATTTCCTCTAAATACACTCTATCATGCTCTAGAATTCTCCCTCCATGGTTGCACCAAGTTTAAGTTCTCTTTCTTTCTCTCTACTTTCTCTTCATGCCAAAAAACTCAATGTATAATTTTTTTGTCCCAACCCATACAAATTTCCTCCCTTTGGATTGCTTTTCTAGCTCACACATTTTCCCAGGATGATTGTACTCAAATCCCATGTGCCCAATAAAGTTTGGATGTGACCACTCACACCCACCCTCTTACATGTATTCAATGATTGGATTTGGGAACACTTAATAAAAAATTAGAAGGTTCACATACAAATAACAAATTCAGGAAAATGGGTTGAATTAATATACATGGGTGATTCCCCCTTGAACTCCTCTTGGCCACTAACCTATACTCTCCCCCCTCTTGTGGATCAATTCATCACCCATCTCTGTCCAGGTTGTCCCTCGACCAAGTTTGGTGGAAACGTTGGTCGTGTTTGACCATTTTTGGGACTTTGAAAGGCTGGTCGAAGATGGAGCGCCCAGGTGAAGCAAAGATCGCGGGATCTTGCCCCTTTTGTGGGATTTTTTGGTTTTAGGTTTAATGTAATGGGTATGGGATGTTGGCCCGTGGGTTTACCCATGTTTAGGTCTCTTTTGTAATGTATAAATAAGTATATAAGAAATGTAAGAAGTAGTTCTGATCATCTTTGTGCAAGAAACTGTGAAGGTTGCTAAGTGCGAGTAGTTGTGAATGCTTTGTGCATACTGTATGTGAGAATTGCAGAGCTAAGTGAAAGTGGTTGTAGTTGGATTCGTGCCTTGACCTAATCCAGGGAAGGAGGATCTCATGTCTCTCATGGAGTTGGCTATGTGGCTTTGTGCACAGGAGCAAAGGAATATAAGAAGCTTGAAGATCAATAAAGAAGAAGAAGAGTTGGTGGACGTAACCCCACACTAGGGTGAACCACATATATCATGTGTCGATTTGATTGGCGCTATGTTGTTCATGTTATTTATGTATCTATTTTCTTAGTGCACTATTCTTGATGTATAGTAGGTAGATCCATTGATGCTTGGTGCTTTATATATGAATGAATGATAGATTTGTTCTGATGTTGTGTGCTAAGTAATTGGAAGTGTTAGATGTTAAGCCCTAATATTGGCTCATTACCCCTTAATTGGGTCATATTAGATTAGTAATGTTATTTTATTTATTTCATCTTACCCCTTAACTGGGGCATATTATATTAGTAATGTTATTTTATTTATGTCGGCTTTAGGCCATTAGTTGTAATTATACCTCCTAGTCTCCTATATATACCAAGGAGACATTTT
>SNQJ01S0114075.1:0-17812 GCA_010110895.2 Picea sitchensis | reverse complement strand
GGCAAAAATTGAGAAGGACTACACCACAAACAATATCATTCACTCCTAGGTATGAAAATTTATTTTATGGTCATTGTTTTTATTGTACTAATTTTGGACATAAGGTTGCAGATTGCATGGATTATAAAAGAAATGTTCAAGAAATAAATGCCTATGTGGCCCCATGTGACATTGAATATTACAAATTTCATAACTATGGACACATAGCTAGTGATTGTAGAAGCATGATCGATACTTCCATGAAAGAGAACACTGATATCATATATAAGAAAGTATGGATAAGAAAACAAGAAGAACAAGTGAACAAAGACCAGGTCCTAGAGATTGCAAGATTGGCAATAAAACGAGATGAATAAAATTCTACATAGAAAAAGAAAGATGTCAGATACATAAAGGTTTGGAAAATATCTAAAAGAAAAGAAGGACAGACAAATAAGGAACATGTTCAAGAGATTGTACTTCCAAGCATTGTAGTGAAAGATGAATCCATAGAAAGAAAGAAAGAAGTTAGAGCTCATAGAGATGATGAATCTACCAATGAAGATGATGATGAATACACATTAGAGTAGGAATTGTTCTAAGCCATATGGATTAGAAACTCCCAGATAATATGAATATTAGACAGGGGTAGTCTATGAGATAGTTGTAACAGACCAAAGAACCATCCTTTGAGTAGCTTGCAGAGTTTGAGAAGACAAATCCAAAGAAGTCAGTTAGCAAAAGTACAATCAGTTGTAGTGGAGAAGACTTCATGATAGTATAGTGATAAATGGGTCAAAATTATGTACAATTGTGCAGTAGAGACTTGGAAAGTATGGATAGAGATGCATTCATAAGAAAACTTAGCAGGTTTCAACATATATATGACAGTTGAAAAGATCATGGATTCATAGATTTGTTTAGAGAGTGGTTCAGAAACAAAGGAACATTATCATAATGGATGATATTTACACAGGAAATGGCTCGAACAATTCTAATGGATTCCAAATTGATAGACATTGTTTGGACACATGCAGTGCATACAATAGTTCACATTCAAAACAAAGTAATGATTAGAAACAACAATAAAAAAACACCCTACGAGCTATGGAAAGGAAAACCAACAAATGTGAAACACTTCAGAGTGCTTGGAATCAAATGATACATCAAAAGAGAAGATGGCAGAATGGGAAAGTTTGACTCTCGTGTGGACAAAGGAGTACTTGTTGGTTACTCAAGTAGAAAGGAAAGCATACAAGTATTACAATATGATATTGAACAAAGTTGTAAAAAACATCTATGTAAAAATTGATGAAATAGGTGGACGAGAATCAAAGGAAGAAGAAAATGAATCAATGGCACAACTTTACGAAGAAGAAGAAGAAGATGAAGAATAAGTAGAAGGGGAAGATGAAAAATATAGGATGGAAGTAGAAGAGAAAGTTCAGCAAGTGCCTCCAAAGACACCTAACAAATGAGTACAAAAGAATCATCCTTCAGATCCGATTATTGGAAACAAAGATGCAGGAATTGATACTAGAATAATAATTCATTCGCTAAAACAAATGCACCTAGAACTCTCATCTACAATTGAACCAAACAGTTTTGAAGAGGCCAACAAGGATGAATTTTGGAATAAGGCCATGGATGAAGAATTGGATCAAATAGAAAAAAAATGACACTTGGGAATTGGTTCCAAGATCAAAGATTAAGAAAGTGATTGGCACAAAGTGGGTATTTAGAAATAAATTTAATGAATATGGACATGTTACAAGGAACAAAGCTAGATTGGTATGTAAAGGATACGTATAGGTTGAAGGAATCGACTTTGAAGAAACATGTTCCCCAGTTGCCAAAATGGAAGAAATCTGATTGCTTTTAGTTTATGTATGCTACAAGAATATTAAAGTGTATTAGATGGATGTGAAATCATCTTTTTTGAATGGAGAACTTGAAGAAGAAGTCTACATCGAAAAATTAGAAGGATTTTAGTTGTCAGAGAACATAGATTACGTGTGCAAATTGAAGAAGGCCTTGTATGGTCTAAAACAGGCTCCTAGAGCATGTTACTCTAGACTGGATAAATATTTACCATAGGTAGGTTTCATAAAAGGAAGTGCAGACAACAACCTCTACATCAAGGTAACTCACGAGAATATTTTATTAATTGAAGTTTATGTTGATGATATTATTTTTGGAAGAAATCATGACAGGTTAAGCTTGATATTTGCAAAGGATATGCATAATGAATTTGAAATGTCATTACTCAGAGAACTATCATTCTTTCTGGGTCTTCAGATACGTCAAAGAAACTAAGGAATTTTTATTTCTCAAACTAAGTATATCAGAGAAATGCTAAAGAGGTTCAGAATGGAAGATTGCAAACCAATTACCACTCCTATGAAAACCAGTTGCAAGTTGAGAAAAGATGATGATTCAAAGTGTATAGACCAAAGTAAATAAATGCCAATGATTAGTATCTTACTATATGTGATAACATTGAGACCAGATGTAATGCAGATAGTTGGACAAGTGGCACGATTTAAGGCAGCACCAAAGGAATCACATGTATTAACAGTAAAGAGGATTTTCAGATATCTCAAGGGAACATAAGAGTTTGTATTATGGTATCCAAAAGGAAAGGATCTATGACTTATTTCCTACACAGATGCATATTGGGAAGGTTGCATTGATGATCGATGAAGCACTAGTGGAGTAGTGTTCTACTTGGGTGAATGTTTAGTATCATGGCTAAGCAAGAAACAATCATCAGTATCCTTATCTACAGTCGAAGAAGAGTATATTGCAACAACAACATTTTGTACACAGGTTCTATGGAGGAAACAAACTCTGACAGATCTATAGGTTGAGTATGATGAGCCCATTCCAATGTATTATGATAATACAAGTGCCATCAATATCTCAAAGAACCCGGTGATGCACTCCAAGATGAAGAACATTCCAATCAAGTATCACTTTCTACGGGAACAAGTTGTAGAGAACAACATCAGAGTTGATTATGTGGGCACAAAAGAGAAAGTGGCGTACATATTTACAAAACCGCTTCCACAGGAAGCCTTTGAGTATCTTCGCCAGAGACTCGGAGTAATTTAGTCTCCAAAATGAATGATTTTGAATTCTTATCTTATATGTATTAGATTTACACAAGGAAGCACCATAAAGAGGATAGTTCAGGTTGGGAGATCAGTTTCAAGAAGAGTTCAATCAAGGGAATTATCCCCAAGGACAATTTAGTTAGGGGGAGAAGCCTTGGATGGAAAGATACCTTTTCCATTGAAGACAAAGGGGGAGAGAATTATCATATGCAGATCATAGAGTCATGGTTCCAACGGGAGCGATGGTCACAGGGGGAGCATGAGTGATATGAATTCAGTATTACATGACTTAATATTTCATTAGAGTGTTTCCATAAATGCAAAAGGGGGATATTATTGATTAATTGGATTGGTTGTCATTGATTTCAACCCTTGAAGAAAGTCTGGTAGAGAATTCCGGTAGCACAAATTTTTGGTTAATGGACCCAAGTTTGTTTGATGGATAATGGTACGAGTTTTGATATATTTGTAGGTAAGACTATTATACATGGATATCACATGTCATGCCATTTCCGGTGGTATGTGGAATTTCACATAACTCCTCACGGTTAGAGAGTTATGGTCATGTGAAGTTGGAGAACCCTCATGAGTCATCTAGAAGCCCCAAAAGGTCAAAGTAGTGAAAGTGTTTGCAAATAAGAAATTATTTAAATAATAAAGTGAAGTGATGAGTGTACTATAAGTCAAAGATGATGCAAAAGAAATTATTTAAACAGTAAAGTTAATGGAGAACTTACTAACTATGGAAAGTGGTTAAGTTAAGTGTACAAGTGGTTATAAGTGGGTTAGCCCTAAAATAAGGAAAGTGGTTTAAGAGATTTTAAAAGGTAAATAATAAAGTGAAGTGATGATTGTACTATAAGTAAAAGTGGATACAAAAGGAATTATTTAAAGAATAAATTTAATGGGGAAATTACTAAATGGACAAGTGGTTAGAAGTGGGTTAGCCCTAAAATAAGGAAAGTGGTTTAAGATGGTTAGAAGGTAACCCCTTGAGAAATCTACATAAAAGTATAAATAAGAGGCAAGGGTCTCTCATTTTAATACACTTCAGAATATTGAATATCTAAAAGTGAATGAGGTAACCAAAGGATACCTAAGGAGAATTTTAGAGGGAAGGTGAAGTAAAGAAGCCCAAAATTCAAGGGAGGATAAATTCTTTTGATGATGCTTTCTAAGATATGTTATTTATAGGTCATCTCACCATTTTCACAATAACATTTTTTCTAGAATGTTTCAGACCATAAAATTGGGAGGCCATTGAGGAAACATATCCCAGTAGTGGTGATAAAACTTTTAGCTTGTGGTTCATTTTTATTTTCGAGTTACACTTCGTGGAAAATAGGGTTTGTGGCTAGTCCCAAAACTAGTCAAAAATAGGTGTTTCGGGTAAAAATGTCATAAATTATTCATAACAGATCCAAATTCCATAAGACCAAATGTATTGTTTAGAGTACAGTCTATAGTATTCTTTGTACCATTTTTAGATCCACACACCAAATATTCTGTGTGGGGCACACTCTACAAGTTCTCTCTCTAGAATAAGCCATAATTCAACAAGGTATGCCATTTTTTTCTATAACTCCTTTTCTAAGAGGCTCCAAGTTGTGTAATATGAAGGAATTGCATAAAATAAACTGAAGAACATTGTGTACCATTTTCTGATCTTTATTCATTAGATGTACATAGTTATGATTATTGAAAGTTAGGGTTGCTGACTAATCCAAACTTAGTCATGTGAGACTAATGTAAAGTTTGATGAAAATCCTAGTCTCTTGTTGTTAAAGTTAAGGAAGGTTTGCAGGTATGTGATATTATACACCAAGTCTATTACAGAGTTACAAATTAGATTTGGATGATGAAATTGATGAGGGATTTTGGTTGAGGTACATGTTGGGTACACGGTTGAGACAAGTAGTTGATGAGTTGGCACATACATGAGGTGTATAGTTGATGATGTTGGTACATCTTGACAAGTCATAGTTTATGTGTATTTGATGAATGACTGGTAAATATTTGGTGCATGGTTGATGCACTCGTTGATGGTACAGGTTGGTGCATGGTTAATGCACTTTTTTATGGTACAGGTTGATTACAGGTTGTTTGGTATAGGTTGGTGCATGGTTGATGCACTTGTTTATGGTACATGTTTATTACAAGTTGATTGGTACATGTTTACAACAATATATCTCGTAGTGATAGTGTGACAGTGGTTTCACCATTCTACTTATATTTCAGGGCAGTTGGACGAGGCAAGGACATGTTGTTGTAGACACCTTCTGGTTGTAGCCGGAGAACATAGGGGGTTGTAGCCTCCTTCTGGTTGTAGCCAGAGTATTGGGGAGTTGGATATTCCCTCAGGTTGTAGCCTGAGAAACTAGGGGGTTGGAGCCTCCTTCTAGTTGCAACTGGAAAACAAAGGAAGTTGGTGCTTCCAATGAATATAATTCTTAAACACATATAAGAAAAATCATTTTGTGGTTTTCTCCCGCTTTGGGTTTCCACGTAAAAACACTGGTGTACTATGTATGTGTATGATTGATCATTTGTTCATTGTTTATTTACTCTACAACTATTGGATGATAATGCTACATTGATATAACAATTTCATTTTGTGGTTAAAAATGATTAAATTTCTCTATTACTGATTCACCCCCCTCTCAGTAATCCAACATTGAGAAACCTGATCTCTCAGAAAATGGTATTTAATTGGGATATTATTGGTTTAATAATGCATAACATGATTCTTAGAGATATTTATGGCACTGGTGTTGTCACATTTAATAGTGATTGGATGACCATATTTCATGTGTACATCTTCTAGGGTCTCTTTCATCCAAATTAATTGTGTGCAACAAGATACAACAACAATGTACTCTACTTCTACTATAGATAGTGATATAAATGTATTCTTTTTACTTAACCATGATACCAGACATTTTCCTGGTATATGCTCCTCCAATAGTAGTTTTCTTGTCATCTACACTACTAGCCCAATTTGCATCAATATTTGCAGTCAATGTAAAATCTTATGTTTTTGGAAACCATAAACCAAACTCTAGGGTTCCTTTAAGATATATGAATATCATTTTTACATCCTTCATGTGAGTTTATTTAGGTGCATATTGAAATCTACCTACTACTCCTATATCCCGCAAGATATCTGGTCTTGTTGTTGTTGCATATAATAGGGTACCAACCGTTGATTTGTACATGGTTTGGTATACTCTTGGTGAATCATCATCCAGGCTTAGTTTGCATCCTATGACCATGGGAGTGCACATGGGTTTACTGTCTTCAATTTGGAATTTCTTTATCATTTCTTTGATATATTTAGTTTGGGAAATGAATCTTCCTTTATCTTTTTGAGTGACTTGTAAACCTAGAAATAAAGGAAGTTCTCCTAGCATAGACATTTCAAACTCTTATTGCATTTATGTAGCAAAAGTTTTTCTTAGCATAGTAAGTTTACTTCCAAATATGATATCATCTACATCTACCACCACAACAATCATATCTTGATCCTCAATTTTAATATATACGTTTTTTCCCAGTAGTCCCTCTCTTATATGCTTGCTTTATCAGATACTGATTAAGTCTTGAGAACCATGGTTTAGGGGATTGTTTAATACCATACAAAGCCTTCTTTAGTTTTCACACATAGTCCTTATTTTATGTTAATATGAATCCTTTTGGTTGCTCAATATATACTTCTTCTTCTAATTTTCAATTCAGGAATGTTGAGTTGACATCCACTTGATAAATTTTGAAGTTTCTGAAGCATGCAAATGCCATGAACATTCTGATGGCCTCTAGTCTTGCTATTGGGGAAAAATTCTCTTCAAAATCAATACCTTCCACTTGGGAATATCCTTTTCATACTAATATGGTTTTTTTCTTTATGATATGTCCATTTTAATTGAGTTTGTTTTTGAATATTTACTTGGTTCCTACCACATTCATGTCTTTTGGTCTAGAGGCAAGTTCCCATGTATGATTTTTCTCAATTTGATCAAGTTACCCGTTCATTTCTTTTATTGAGTCTTCACTCTTACTGGATTCTGCAAACAAATTGGGTTCTATTACTGAAATTATTTCCTGTTCATAATCAAATATAAGTTTCCTTCTTGTTTCTACTCCTTCTTCTTTATGTTGGATGCAATGGTACAATATTGTCATTGATGTCAACAGGGTGCAAAAGAATCTAGTATAAACCCAAATATCAGAAGGAAGAACATTAATTGAAGCTTATAAGAGATGACACATTTGAAATAACACAGGAGACAAATTTCTCCGAGTGAAGAAAACCTTTTGTAAAGGATCGAGTTACATGAGTCGTTCATTCTTATTTTGGGACAATCGAGGATCAATGGATTGAAGTAAAGTCATAGGTTGGGAAGGATGAAATATCAACCATTCGATTTGAAGTAAGATATTCAGATGATCTCTCCAGTCGTTAGATCAAGGGGGGACTTTGGATGAATTATCGACCATTCAATCAAGTTTAGTGGAAGGACAATGTAAGCCACAATATCCCAGAGTCTTGGATTAAAAGAAATCATGAAGACCATTGATCTAATCTCTCCTAGGGATCATCATGAGCTATTGGATCAGGTGGTCAACTTCTATGCTGAGCACTCCAGTGAAAAGGATTTTAAAACATGTAGTTTTACCCGTAGGTTGAAGCCCTAAAGTCACAAACTCTGGTCAACTATTTATTTGGAGTGAAAATATTGAAACCATCATATCACACTAAAGGAAAAAATTTGGTCAAATCTTGTGCTAACCACTCCATAGAAAAGGATTCTAAAACATGTAAGTTTACCCAAAGGCTGAATCTTCGAAGTCACAAAATCCCGTTGACTATCGGATCAGAGGAAGAATAGGAAATCCCATCAACCGTTGATCTGGAGTGAAAAAATTTAGAGTGCGCTAAGGAAGAAGGTGGTAAAATCTAGCCTTGACCTACTCCAGTGATAAACAACTCAAATAAACCAAGAACTCCTGAACCCCGGAGTTCCAAAATAAAAAAAGGCCATAGGATGAAGAAACTTTAAAATCTACGGTGGTAGATCTATTCGACACTTCGGTAATAATATAAGGTTGATACAAAAGTTCCAAATCTCTTGAAGCCACGAAGTACTAAAGCCACTAATTAAGACATGTGGCAGAAGACAAATATGACATGTGGCCCAATCGGCTAGTGACAAGTGTCAAGGTATAGTTGGCACATTAGGTATATGAAATTCATGAATAAAGGTGACACATGTAAACCACTCAGATAGTTCCATATCAACAGTGACATTAGAAATCTATGTAACTCTGGGAGTACATCCTTCGGGGATATCCCACTTCTCCTACCAGCAAAATTACCTAAAGCGCTAAATGCCAAAGTCACAAATAGTCGAATACTCGGAGAGAGGGATCTCCTTTGTGCCTAATTATATGGTCCCAAATCATGGACATATGAAGGTTATCAAGTAGGGAGTTATCATATACCCTTCAGTGGAATTTTCTCTATAAGAGTTGGAAGACTGCAAAGGCCCGAGTCCCAAAATGCCAAAGTCCCGAAATGAGAACCATCCATATCAAATGTGTAAATAAAATGTGACCATCAATATTGATAAGTGATTAAGAACTCATTTGGATTAGCTCTTAGTCACCGCCTATGGTCATATGGAATAGATGTCTTGAAAGTGTGTCTGTGCGAATTTTAACATACAGAGGAAGAATGTTTCCTCTATCAAGAAGGAAATTTGAACCAGACAGGATTTGGATTCTATGATGATTGATATTAAGTGATCAAATACATCAAATGCATTGGAAGGCTAATTGAAAAGATCAAATATGATCTGTTGGAGAACAGGGGATGCAACAGAAGCTTAAGAATAAAATAAAAAGACATGGGATAGTATTAAAATAAATTGATCCATACCTGTGATCGATTTATGAAAATCCCTCTTACTAAATTTAAAATCTTTCATCTTTTTGAAGTTGTTTTCTGGATAATCCATAGTTGGTGTCATTTTTGTCATCGACATTTCGAATCCGAATCGAGACTCAACATCAGGACTAATCATCAATTGATAGCTTGCTGATCTCGGTCAATTAATTCTAGATTAATAATAGAGGGAGATATTAATTCTAAATTAAAATACCAATGTTATTATTGTTAATTTAAATGAAGATGTGCAATGATCCAAACAAAGGGACACGATGCTTCAACACTTACAGAAATTGGAATACTATATAAGAAAAAAATAATGGTGAAGAAGAAGTGTCGTTGCAGTCCAGATCAGAAAAGAAGAAGCAGAGTCCAAAGAAGAAGAATTGATGATACTTATGTAGTGAGGGTGGAATGGAGGAGCAAGGAAGGATTCATATCCTTTGATAAGTAAAGTGTGAATAAAAGGGAGTTGGTTCTTCCTAGGGTTGGTGCCCTAAAAACAAGGGAGTTGGTGCTTCCTAGGGTTGGTGCCCTAAAGACAAGGGAGTTGGTGCTTCCCAGGGTTGGTGCCCTAAAACAAGGGATTTGGTGCTTCCTAGGGTTGGTTCCCTGAAGAAGGGGATTTGTGTCTCCCAGAGTTGGTGCTCTAAAAAGGATTGGTGTATTATTCTTTATAAAACCTTGTAATTCTTGTTAATTATATTTATATAATTGCTTTTAAACACAATTCCATTGTTGATCTTTGTGGTGATTAATAAAATAACAAAGTAATTGCTAATTGTTTAACAAGAGGTAATACTGATTCAGAGCTAGTGCCTTCAAGATAGTCTAATAAATGGAAGATAGATCCTGAAATGGATCAACAAGAGGGAATGTCTTCCAAGAAAGCACCATTTTTTAATGGAGGTGGTTATGCTCTCTGGAAAATAAGAATGAAAAGATACCTATTGTCTCTTGGTTTTGATGTTTGGAAATCTATTGTAGATGGTTACATTGCACCAACTACTCCACCCACAGATACAACATGAAAAAATATTTGTAATGACAAATCAAGAGCAGTTAATGCCATTCTAGGAGGATTGAAAAATTATATATGTGTGAAGGCAATGCATTGTAATTCAGCCAAGGAAATATAGGACAAATTGGAGGTTTTATATGAAGGAAATAGAAAATTCAAGGAAGCTAAACTACAAACCTATATAGCTCAATTTGAAAATTTGAAGATGAAAGAAGAAGAGAACATTATTGGATACTTTCATAAGGTAGTTGAGGTAGTTGAGGTAGTTAATTCAATCATAGCAACATGAGAAGAACTTATCAATAAACCTATTGTACAAATATCTTAAGGTCATTACCTACGAGATACGATGCCAATATTTCCACAATTGAAGATATTCCAGAACTTGACAAAGTCACAATAGATCAACTTCATGGAATTTTTACAACATATGAGATGAGAACAGGGAGAAACAAACCATGAAAAGGAGAAACATCCTTTAAAGCATCTAAAACAAATATGAGGTAGGAGAAAAAGATGAATGATGAGCTATCATATATATCTGATGAAGAAATTTCCAACTTTATGAAAAATCTCAAGAAAGGGACTGGGAAATACAAAGGAAAGATTCCTCTAATATGTTTCAACTGTGGAAAAATTGGACACTTTGCCAATAAATGTTTATATCCTAAAAAGGGGGAAAGTGATGATGAAAGAACCTTCAAATATCAGAAGAAAAGAAAAACCAAAGATAAAAGGAAGTTCTACAAGAAGAAAAAAACGTTCTTTACCCAAGAAGACATTAACTCATCTGAAAAAAGTGAAGAAGAGGAGCAAGAGCTTCTATTTATGGGAATACAAATTCAAGATGATAATCATTCGAAAGATGAAAAACAAGTGAGCTTGAAGGAAGAATTCATTTGTGCAATTGAAGAACTAAGAAAATCTAAAAAGAAAAACAAGTTACTAAGGGAACAACTTTGAGATATTGAAGAAGCTACTAAATCAAGAAAAAAGGAAGTTTCCAAAACCATTAGTGAGTCAAAATTTGATTATTAAGTTAAAAATTCAACTCCAAGAAACCAAAATAAAAGAAGAAATATTGAATAAGGAACTCAATGAAAAACAACAAATATGTAATATATTGGAGGATGAAATAGTTCAACTAAAAGGGAAACTAGAAAAATAATATATTTAGTCTAAGTTTGAAAACAACTCAAAAATCTTGAATAACATTCTTAGTAGTCAGAGATCATCAAATGATAAGACAAGACTAGGATATGATCCCTCTATAGAATAATAAAATGACAAAATCATCTATGCAGATGTTCTTAAGAACCCCATAAGAAGAAAATAAAACAAGACAAGAACAACACCATTGAAAACTCTCCCAAATAAACAAAAATATGCACTTCCTACTAAAGAAAAATATGAGCAGAAGAATAGAATCATCAGAAGGAATGCCTCTAACAAAAATCAATATATCTTCCTTGGTTATTTCTATTCCTGCAAAAATTTTGGACATAAAGCAATACACTGTAAATCTTATAGAAAGTACAATCCAAGAAATGTTCAAAGATATGAAAATAATAAGGATAATGCAAAAAGGAGAAATTATAACTCCTTATCTCCCTTACAAGACTACAATGTTGAATGTTACAAATGAAACAACTATGGTCATAAAGCTAGTGAATGTAGATTGTCAAAATATGACAAAAAGATAAATATTCCCAATAATAAAAAAATATGGAAGAAAAATCAAATAGAGTGCGATGTAGCCCTATATGTGAGAAACCAAGGATGTTAGTGGTATATAGACAATGGATGTTCCAAACACATTACAAGAGATCAAATCAAATTTCTCAGTTTAAACAAGAAAAGAAAAGGAAAAGTAACCTTTGGAGATAATATGTCAACCAAAATACTGGTAAAAGGCACTGTCAGTTTAGGAAATAACAAAACCAAAGAAGAAGATGTACTTCTGGTAGAAAATATCAAACCTAATCTCCTAAGTGTAATTCATACATGTGATCAGGGTCACATACTCACCTTTGATTCTCAGAAATGTGAGATCAGAAAAAAGGACACTAGAAAGCTAGTAGCAGTTGAACCAAGACCATCTAGAAATCTGTACATCCTTAATATAGATGAATGAGAAAAATGTTGTTTAATCCAAGTAGATGAAATATGGCTATGGAATAAAAGGTTGGGACATTTAATATTTGACAAATTGATCAAATCCAACAAGAAGTATGTAGTAAGGGATTGATAAAAATTTATTAAGCCTTCAAATTCTATTTGTAAACATTGTCAAATAGGGAAGCAAACAAGAGTTAGGTTCAAAACAAAAGAGAATTCCACAACAAAACCATTAGAAATTATTCACACAGATCTATGTGGACCTACTATAACTAAAAGTACTTATGCAAAACATTATTTTATGTTGATCGTTGATGATTACACAATATTGACATGGGTATACTTTCTAAAAGAAAAATTAGAAGCCTTTGAGAAGTTTAAAACATACAAAGCCCTTATAGAAAATGAAACAGATATCAAAATTAAATGTCTAAGATCAAACAATGCAGGAGAATTCACCTTTAAAGAGGTCATTCAATTCTATGAACATCATGTTATCAAAAGACAATTTTCATCTCCCAGGAATCCTCAACAGAATGGAGTAGTAGAAAGGAAAAACAAAACATTTCAAGAAGCTTCAAGAACCATGCTAAATGAAGCCAAGCTTCCATAATTTTTTTGTAGAGATGTAATCTACATAGCAATTCACATACTTAATCAAGCTCAGTTCAGACCCAACCATGAAAAAAATCCTTATGAACTATGGTTTGGCAAACCAACATCTGTAAAACACTTTAGAATTTTGGGAAGTAAATGTTACATTAAGAATGATGAAGATAATTTAGGAAAGTTTGATCCAAGATCTGATGAAGGGATCTTTTTAGGGTATTCGCCTAATAATATAGAATACATATGTTATAATCTTAGACTACTAAATATAGTGGGAAGTGCCAATGCAAATATAGATGATCTAAAACTAAAGAAGAGAATATGCCAAGACATATAAAAAATTGATAAAAAAATATCGGCAAGAAGATGATGTAGAAGCTCAGCAAGAAGATGATGATAATAAAACAAACGAAAATGAACCATATACCGATGAAGAAGAAAATGATTAAACTCCCTTTCCAAAAGATCCATCAAAAAGAGTTCAAAAGAATCATCTTGAAAGTCATATTATTGGAGATAAAAATGCAGGAGTGGAAACAAGAAGCAAAATCACATTTGATTTAGAACAAGCAATGTTATCCATGATAAAACCTAAGTCATTTAAAGAAGACAGAAAAAGTTAAGATTGAATAAAAGAAATGAATGAAGAACTACACTAAATAGAGAACAACCAGACTTGGGAACTAGTTCCAAGACCCAAGGACAAGAATATGGTAGGAACCAATTGGATATTGAAGAACAAACTAAATGAAAATGGGGAGATTATAAAGAACTAATCCAGATTAGTTTTCAAAGGATATTCCCAAGTGGAAGGTATTTATTTTGAACAGACTTTTTCTCCAGTAGAAAGACTTGAGGCCATCATAATGTTCCTGGCATTTGCATCCTTTAGAATTTTAAAAATCTATCAGATGGATGTCATGTCAACATTCCTTAATGGAACATTAGAAGAAGAAGTGTATGTTGATAAACCAGAAGGATTCATGTTAACAGAAAATCAGGACTATGTGTGCAAGCTAAAAAAGGCCCTGTATGGTTTTAAACAAGCCCCCATAGCATGGTTCTCGAGGCTTGATTAGTACCTGCAAATACAAGGATATAAGAGAGGGACTACTGACAACAAATTATACATACAAATTGAGGATAAAAACATGATTATTGTGGTGGTATATGTAGATGACATCATATTTGGAAGTAATATTACTATACTGAGCAGAAAGTTTGCAACCAAAATGAAAGAAGAATTTGAAATGTCTATGCTGGGAGAACTATCCTTGTTCTTAGGTTTACAAGTAACTCAAATAGAAAAAAGAATATTCGTTTCCCAAGAAAAATATACCAAGGAAATGATAAATAAATTCCAAATGGAATATAGTAAACCTATGAGTACTCCCATGGTCACTAGATGTAAACTAAGCCTAGAATATGACTCATCAAAAGTGGAACAAACAATGTACAAATTAATGGTTGGAAGTCTTCTCTATTCAACAACAACAAGATCTGACATCATGCAGGTTGTAGGAATCGTAGGGATATTTCAATCCACACCTAAAAAAACTCAATTAAAATAAGTAAAGAGAATATTCATATATCTTAAAGGCACCTTAGAACTTGTATTATGGTATCTGAAAGATAAAGACTTCAATCTAAATGCATACACTGATGCAGATTGGGCATGTAGTATAGATGATAGGAAAAGCACTAGTGGAGGAGCATTTTTTTTTAGGAAAATGTCTAGTAGCATGGATAAGTAAGAAAAAAACATCCACATTAGTATCCACAACAGAGGCAGAATACATTGCTACTGCATATTGCTACACACAAGTTCTTTGGATGAAGCAAACATTAGAATATTTACAAATAAGATATGATGATACCATTACTATTAATTGTGATAACAGTAGTGCCATTTTCTCTAAAAATCCAGTAATGCATTCTAAAACCAAAATAATCCCAATTAAATACCATTTCCTAAGAGACCATGTTGCCAAAAGGTGGTTAAAATAGTGTATGTGGACACCAAAGAACAAATTGCAGACATATTCACAAAATATTTTCCCAGGATTAATTTTGAAAATCTTCGACATAAATTGGGATTAATTCACATACCTAATTAAAACCATATAAATCATATCATAAGAAAAGGGGAACATGGTCAGGGGGAGAATTTCCACAGAGGGAGAGACGAAAGACCCCCTCTGTCATTGATGTCAAAGGGGGAGGAAACTGATAAGCAACAAAAATAAAAATATTTCAAAGAAAAGGTTTCCATTAATGAAAAAGGGGGAGAATGTTGGACACAGTGGTATGATATTGTTGTTGATGTCAACAGGGTGAAAAAGAGTCCATTATAAACCCACAACTCAGAAGGAATAATTTTAATCGAATCTTAGAAGATATGACACATTTGAAATAACATAGGAGACAGAGTTATGCGAGTGAAGAAATCCTTTTGTAAAGAATGGAGTTACAAGAGTCGTTCATTCTTATTTTAGGACAATCCGGGATCGTTATATCGAGGTAAAGTCAGAGGTTGGGAATAATTAAATCTCAATCGTCAGATTTGAAGCAGGAGCTTTGGATGATATCGCCAATTGTTATATCAAGGAGGGACTTGGGATGAATTCTCGACCATCTGATTGATTTTAGTGGAAGGACAATGTAAGCCACAATATCTCAGAGTCTCTGATTAAAATAACTCATGTATAACATTGATCTAATATCTCCTCGGGAGAAATACAAGCCTTTTGGACAAGGTTGTCAAATCCAATGCTAACCACTGCAGTGAAAAGGATTCTAAAACATGTAAGTTTACCCAAAGGCCAAAGCCTCGAAGTCACGAATTCCCGTCCACCGTTGATATGGAGTGAAAATATTGAAACCATCAGATCAGACTATAGGAAATAAGGTGGTCAACTCTGACGCTGACCACTCTAGTGAAAATGAGCCTAAAACATGTAAATTTACCCAAAGGTCGAAGCCCCAAAGTCATGAACTCCCATCAACCTTCGGATCAGAGGAAGAATAGGAAATCCCGTCAACCATTGATTTGGAGTGAAAATATTTAGAGTGCGCTAAGGAAGAAGGTGGTCATCTCTGGCCTAGACCTACTCTGGCGATAAAAAACTCATATAAACCAAGAACTCTCGAACCCCAGAGTTTCGGGATAAACAAAGGCCATAGGATCAAGACAGTTGAAAATATATAGTGGTAGATCTATTCGAAACTTCATAAATAATCGAAGGATGGTACAAAACTAATAAAATTCCCGAAGCCACAAAGTAAGACATGTGGAAAAAGAAAAATATGATATGTGGCCCAATCGGCTAGTGAAAAGTGTCAAGGTATAGTTGGCACATTAGGTATATGAAATTCAGGAATGAAGGTGAGACGTGGTAGCCACTCAGAGAGTTCCACGTCAACAGTCACATCAACAAGCTACATTACTACAAGAGTACATCCTTCGGGGATATCCATGTTCTCCTACCAACAAAACTACCTGAAGCACCGAAGGATGAAGTCAGGAATAGCCAAATAACCAGAGAGAGGGAGATCCTTTGTGACTAAGTATATGGTCCTAGCTCCTGGACATATGAAGGTTATCAAGAAGGGAGTGTTGATACACCTTTTGGAGAAATTTTCTCCGGAAGAGTTGGAATACTGCAAAGGTCTGAGTCGCAAAACATCAAGGTCCCAAAATGAACAAAAATCGTCCACCTCAAATGTGAAAATAAAATGTGACCATCAATCTTGATAAGTGATTAAGGACTCGTTTGGATTAGCTCTTATTCATTGCATATGGTCACATGGAATAGAGGTCCTGAAAGTGCGTCTGTATGAATTTTAACATACAGAGGAATAATTTTTCCTCTGTCAAGAAGGAACTTTGAACCAGACAAGATCTTGATTCTGTCCTGATTGATATGAAGTGATCAAATACATCCAATGCATTGGAAGGCTAATCGAAAATCTCAAATATGATCTGTTGGAGAACTAGGGACGCAAAAAGATATTAAGAATAAAATAAAAATACATGGGATCGAATTAAAATAAATAGATCCATACATGTGATCGATTTATGAAAATCCATCTTACTAAAATGAAAAGATTTCACGTTAATGCATGAATAATAATAGAGGGAGATATTAATTCTAAATTAAAAGACCAATGTTATTACTATTAATTTAAATGAAGCGGTGCAATGATCCAAACAAAGGGACACAATGCTTCAACGCTTACACTAGTTGGAAGACTATATAAGAAAGAAAGAACGATGAAGAAGACATGTCTTTGCAGTCTAGATTAGAAAAGAAGAATCATAGTCCAAATAAGAAGAACTGATGATACTTATGCAGTGAGGGTGGAAGGTAGGAGAAAAGAAGGATTCATTCCCTTTACTAATTAACGTGCGAATAAAAGGGAGTTGGTGCTTCCTAGGGTTGGTGCCCTAAAAATAAGGGAGTTGGTGCTTCCTAGGGTTGGTTCCCTAAATACAAGGGATTTGGTGCTTCCTAGGGTTGGTTACCTGAAAAAAGGGAGTTGGTGCTTCCTAGGGTTGTTTCCCTGAAGAAGGGGATTTGTGTCTCTTAGAGTTGGTGCTCTAGAAAGGATTGGTGTCATTTAATATCTCATATTATTCTTTATAAAACCTTGTAATTCATGTTAATTATATTTATATAATTTGTTTTAAATACAAGTCCATTGTTGATCTTTGTGGTGATTAATAAAATAAAAAATTACTTTCTAATTGTTTAAAAAGAGGTAATATTGATTCACCCTCCCTTTCAGTATTTCCAATAGTTTATCCCCTATAATTTGATTTCAAGGTGATTCTTTTGAAATATTTTTATGGTGCTTTTGGTAAGGGTGTTTCTTCTTCATCCTTCTACTCATCAATTTGTGGTTTATTCTCTTGTAGTTCTTCAATATATTCTTCATCTTGTGATTCACCAACTTCTTCATAATCACTAGTTCTTCTCCATTCATCGTTTTTTTATTCATCTCGAGATTTAAATTTTCACAATT
>SNQJ01S0114074.1:28294-46464 GCA_010110895.2 Picea sitchensis | reverse complement strand
CTTAACTCACTTAACTACACTTATAATTCTATTACAAATCCAACTCACTCAGTTATGAATGAAATAATAGATTAATATTTATTGTCCAATTTATTTAAGGGAAAAATAAATTAGACACATGTTTCTTGTTGACTTTTCAACACCTTTATTATGCATAGCTCGACGTCGTTTTCTTCCAATGTGTCCCATCCTCTCATGCCATATCATGGCCGAGTTGATTTTATCGTGTCTTGTCGAGTCAGTTTGTACCAACTTAGCCTGATTTTGGCATAGTTGAGTTGAAGTCAAGTCAACTTCAGGAGCAATGACGTTGTTGCATCCAGTCGAGTCGACATTACCTAACAACTTGTATATGGTTCCAATATGAACTCCCTTCATTAATACCATTGCATCTCTGACCATCTTGCATGAATCCTTCTAAAACAGAGTGTGCACTCAAATATCACTCATCTTACTGACATATATCAGGTTTCTTTCCAAACCCAGAATGTGTAGCACACCTGGAAGGGTTTTTTTTCCTCCCATCCTGTAGTATCAGTCGAACTCTTCGTCATCCGACAATTTTGGTTGTCGAGTTGTCCCCCAAAAACACATCACCTCAATCATATCATTCATACTCGTAGAACCATTCTCTATGTGGTGTCATATGATAGGATGCTTCTACATCGATCAACCAAACACCTTGTTCCAACTGTGTACTAGTCAACGCTAGGTACACATCACCTCCCTTGTCCGGGTTCATCTTTCTCTCAGTCGACTGCTTCTCGCCAGATCCTGTACTGACTTCCATCGCCCTCGACTTATAGTCCTTTTGTAATGCCCAACCTTACCGCATTTCCAACATCTTCTTGTCGATTGAACCGAGAATTTAGATCTACCCTTCGACTTAGACTTTCTATCGGAGAATTTGCATTTATTTGTTTCAACCGGTCGACCTCTCACCACTAAAGCATATTTGGTTGATCCTTCCATGTTCTTTCTTCTCATTTCTTCTGACAGTAGAGAAGCAACCATGTCTTCTAGAGCTAGTGTGGTTGTATTACTCCCTATAGCCACGACTAAGTTATCTTGAGAGTCTGGCAAATAATATAATAGCCTTATACACTTCTCCTCCTCAGTGATTTTAATATCCACATATGATAACTAGATTAAAATGGTATTGAATGCATTTAAATGCTCAGTCACTGAACTTCCATCACTCATTCTCAAAAGATACAATTTCTTTCTGAGAAACAACTTATTTACCAGAGATTTTGATTGGTATAAGCTTCCCAACTTTCCCCACTATTTCCTGGCCGAATCTTCACCTGAGACATTCAGTAGTACTAAATGTTCAAGACAAAGATGAATCGTACTTCTTTATTTTCTTTTGAGTTTCTCCCATTCTTTCGTTGACATGCCTGCCAGCTAGGTACCTAGATAGACCAATGTCCATTGTTCTCGATCTAGAAGAAGATATTCCATTTTAAGCTTCCAAAGCTCAAAAGTTTTGCCAATGAATTTTTCTATGTCTATTTTTGAACTGTTCGCCATTCTTTACCATGATCTTTAACACAATTTATGACTTAAAACTCTTACTATACCTAGGTTTTAGTTCTTAGATTCAAGATTGGTAAATTAAGATCTTATACACACATCAAATCTTAAAAAATATATGATACCACTTGTCAGGAAATGAGATACACTTCCACACTAAACCTAGCAGAAGAGAAGAAGAATTTAATCAATAACGTAAATTACAAAGCAATCACACAGTACACAGAGACTTTACCTTGGAAACCCAAACCCGGAAAACCAATATTCCTTGAGAATTCTACTCTCTTGTTGTCTCATTCAATTTGAATAAAAGGTTACATGTCTAATCTTGTTCCACACCCAAGACACAATCGACATCATACCCTCTTGCTTGTGCAAGGACAACCCTGCAGCCAATCCGACTTACATCTGCATGACCAACAACCTACATCTAAATATTTCTCCAAAGACTGGCTATCTTACGATTCATTGATTATCAACCTTTACGGCCTTACAAAATGCCTCTTTATAGGCTTTACAATAGGAAAAATCCTAAAGACATGGTGCCCAAAAAAAATTACAAATCCATGCAGATCATTGGCTACAAATCCCGCGAATCTCGGGACTATGTTACAGTCGACTTTAAGTCGGATTACTAGTTGACTACCATTCGGCCTTCATTTGGTCTTCAATTGGTCGCCACACGCCCACCTGTCGAGCTCTTGTTAGTTGACTTCTTCGACTTGATGTCGATGCCTTTACCATGTCGAATCACCTCAACCTTCGAATTCGACTTTACCCGGTCGATTAACCTTGAACTTCAACTTGCTGTCAATCTACCTTGACTTCGACCGTGAGTTGATCCACATCGACTAGAATTTCACTACAAAGAATATAACAACCGAACAAAAATTGGTTGTTCCAAAGGCTAGTTGAGGATGGGGCCTCAAAAAATCTCTTTCTCTTCTCCAAATCTCTAGCTACCAAAAATGTTTGGAGGCTTAGACAAGGAAAAGGACTATGGGTCCTAGTAATTAGAGAAAGGTATATCACCCCAACTATAATTGAAGATTGGGTTAGAAATCCAGACAAACAATTACATCATGCCTCAAACATTTAGAAAGCTATGAGTTCATATTTTCAATTGGTAGGAAATTGGCTGATCTGGAAGGTGGGCAAGGGAGAGAAAGTTCAAATAGGCCTTGATCCTTGGATAGGCAGTAAAGGTTTGCATATATTATCTTTTCGGTTGATCTAGGATCTCAAAAGTAAAGGATTTTACTCTCTTAGAAAATTTGTGAACTAGGAGAGGTCTACATTTTGGAAACAACATTGACTCATCTAGGACGAGATGGGATTGAGAGAAGAATTTGTTGAAGAATGGAATTCTTATATAGATGTTTTTAATACAACAATGTAAAAATACGAGAATATGATGATCAATTGATTCGGTCTCTCAATCCCTCTAGAACATATGTGCCTAATATAGGCTACAAAACAATTGTCAAGGAAGGTTTGGAGGGATAATGTTGGACACTTGGATTGACCTAGGTTTTGATCTCAAGGGTTTCCAACAAAACCCTCAAACTATCAAACTCCTGGTAAACCAGAAGGCAACGCTGCACACAGAGTGCACAATGTAGTCTCACCTGAGATAACTTTATGGTGGACTCCAATACTCAAGTGTTTGTAGTCCCAAGCCACTGTGCCTTCGTTTGCACGTTGGAAGGCTAGATGCAACTCTTGGAACACCTTTTCCAACTGAATGAATTTCTATTTAACTTGGGTGTTCTGCTCTGCCATCTTTTCCAGACTCTGCGTTGTAATGTACTATGCTAGCACTGTTTTTCATTCTGCACATATTTTCTCTATTTGCCCCTTCTCTGCCTGCAGTTTTTATATTATCTCCTCTGCTTCCTGTTGTAGTGGCTCTAGCTGAGCCTGTCTTTCCTGCTTGTTCCCCTATGCAACCTTCAACTCTGCCTGCAAGTTCTTCATATCCTACGCACTCCTCATCCTCTCTAGGATGGCCATTTCCTTATGTTGCTGCTTTAAATATTGAATTTCGACAATTATCTTCTCTTGCTTCTAGTCCAGTTGTTGGATTTTCTCGTCTTCTTCCATACTGGTCCACATATGAGCAGTCTTATCATAGAATTCTTCCATGACCATAGCTTCTTGCGCAATATTGTCGATGTGCGCAGTAGCCTCTTGTTCTCTTTACTCTCTGACTTCATGAGGTGTAGTGGGAGTCCATTTCTCCGTGAGCTCTGTGATCTCCTGTTGATGTTTCACCATGAGCTACGCAATCCTCTGCAAGTTTCCTTTTGGTGTGTCTTCTGGCTCCTACACACAGACTGGGATGTTGTTATAGACTGTTTTTAGTCCCTTCTCTAACGTGTCTGTGCATTTCCTCTCCTCCTCCTTCTCCAGAGTCAACTGGTCAAAGGTATTATGTAACACCTCTGCAACCTCCCTACCAACTTCCAAGTTGGTGGCATCTATACTGGCTCTGGATTGGACTTCTTGCATCACACTTTCTTGGAGCTCGTATAACACCTTTGTAGGTATCTACGCCATAACCAACTGAAGTTGTTCTATGTCCCAAACTAGATTCTGTGTTGTCTCCTCATCAAATCGCAACATCTTCTATGTGACCTTGAATGTGTCGCTACCTTGCACCACTATCTCCATTGTTTCATCTTGTTCCTTCTGCACAAGTGTTTGTTGTGTCTTCTCTGGCTGTTGCACTTTAACTTGTTGCACTGTAGGAATATGTAGTCTTTGGAGAGTATCATGGAATTCCACCAACTTAGCTATGATCTCCTCCCTCTGTGCCTCGACTACACATATGACATCTTCTCCCTTGTCCTAGACTTTGACGACCACTAGCTTGACATTGTCCTCTGTAATGGTGATGACTGGAGGCTTCTTATGGTATTTCATCTTCTTGCATGTTTCCTCCTCCTACGCTGCAATTCTCTTCGCCTATGAGGGTTTCTCCCCAGTCTTCTTCTTTTGTGCATCCTCCTCTTCGGGCCGAGAGGTTTCTCCATTCTTGTCATCGCCCTTGACTTCTACCCTTGGAACTATTTCTTTCCTCTTGGATTTTTTGTTGTTGCACTACTCCCTGATGCTTAAACACGTTCCGCAACCTTTCCAGTGTTGTCAGTCGGGCTACTTGTCTTTGTTGATGTGCCTGCCTCTATTTGTTCCTTGGGTTTGAACTCTTTCTTTGTTTCTAGCACCTTCCATTGTGTGGGCCAATCTTTGATGATCTAGTCGACCTCTTCCCTTGATACACAATACTACATTTCCAACCATTTTTTCTTCGGGCCCTTGTGGCTTGGATCCACATGTCATGTTTGGATGCCTTAAACCTGACAATCCCTTCGTTCTTCTAAACCACCTCAACAAGAATCCTCCATACATTTGTCGTTCTCTGTTGTATGTCTTCCAGAACCATGGTAGACACTATGTTATTTGTTTGTTGATTCTTAGTATCTTTGGTTTCCCAGAGGGTTTCGTATCTTGTTGTGTAGCACTTCTCCTTCTGGTCTAGAAAATTAGAGAACTTTGGATCCTTCTAAGCTACCAAAGAGATGAGGATGAGGAGCTAGGAATAATGGAACTCAGTTCCATTGTCTTGTGCATCTGTACAATCAATCAAAAATTGGTTTAATAGGTACGAATCCTAGCTAAACATTACCCCTTTTATGCACTGCGCAGCTACTGCTACGACTCCTGCTGGGGCCTCTTCTTTCCTGCACTTCCTCAACAATTTGCAATCCACTAGGTTGTTGGCGAACCGCATCACAACATCACTGATGTCTTTGAGGACTATTCGTTGATTCCCTCTGTTTGTTCCAAAGTGTGCTTTGACTATCTCCACAATTTCTTTCTCTCGCGCTTTATTCTCTACGTACTCTGCGGGTTGTGTGCCAACAACGGGAAACACTTTAATCTTGGAAATAAATGCCACATCAATGGGGACTGGAATATCCATCCATAGGATACGTCCATGTACCCTGGCTAACAACTGCTTGACGCACAATCCCACATTCTTACCTTACCCAAAGTGTGGTATGTCCAAGAGGTTCATGATACTAGAATTGTAGAGCCCTGTTATCCACTGCACGGGCTCCATGATGGGTCTTCATAGGGGTCCTATCTCCCCCGTTTCTGCCAAATAAGTTTCCTTGGCAAGGTCTGGAAACTTCATCGCATCTCAAACAACATAGTCAGAGTATCTCAACTTTGGCACTTTCCTAAGCATATCCTCGATTGTGACCACAACATCCGAGATGTACGGGAGTGTGATCTCTGCTGCGTCCGATGCCTTTTGTTTATGGCAGACAACTGGGTGGCCTTCTGCCATTGCTTCGATCATGTCTTCTTCCTCCCCCTCGGTATCCAGCTGGTTTATGATATTCTTGACCAATACCTCCTCTGTGCCAGGTCCCTGTTGTCGTTCCTTCATTCCCTCAGGTTCGACAGGTTTTTCCAGATTAGGGTTCACGTTGCCATTTGGGTTTTCGAAGCTCTGACCCATTTCTCCTTGTGAAATCATCGAAGTTTCCTTCTCTACCTTCCTCAGGCATAGCGACTCAGGCACCGAGGTTGTGACGTCTTCTAATTCGACCACGTTCTCGGGCTCTATCATTCATTCTTTCCTTCGTCCAGCCTGTCGGGTAACCCTAGTATATCTCCTTGGGGAACCAACCTTTGGAGGTGTCATGTTGGATACAGAGTGGTCAATTGCTTTCTGCTTCGCACAATTTCTCCTAGGTTGCGCTCTTCAACTCTCCCTTTGAAAAAAATTCGCTAAGTGTCATACTTGCCCATGTTTTTCCCTCTTTATAGACCCGACCAATTAATGTTTTGTCGTATTTTTCACTTTTTTCATGCATTTGCGCAGTGTCCAGTGTTTGTTACGTGCCGTGTCCAATTTTCCTGCGCTACTTTCACTGTCTGTTGCAGGTGACTCTTTCCAATTTTCTACTAGTCAACCAACTTTCTCCTCTTTTGTATTTTCCTTATTTTTCTATTTTTTTTTTATGTATATTTGTAATTTTTCTTTTCTAATTTCTACTATAGTACACTATACATAGGGATTCCTTATTGTACTGCCGCTACTGAGAGTTAGTAGGTCGACTATCCCTATACAATTTCAGTCGACTACCATTCATCATTCCTTGCAGTTATGTTCTAGTCAAGTCCTTTAACTACACAAATCCTCCATTTGTGACATCACTTCATATGGCCCTAGCCAATGCATTCAAAACTTACCAGGATGTTGCAAAAATGTGTTGTCATAGAGGAGAAGTAGGTATCCCTCCTTAAAGATATTCTTCTTTATGTGTCAGTGATGTCAGGGTTTCTCCCTTGCTTTCTACACCTCTTGGTGGAATCCTGTCAGATTCCCACCTTCTTCTAGTTCCATCATTTGATTTAACCTTTCGTGTACTACGCCTCTTTCTGTCATATTTGTAATTGATGCAATGCGTAGATCGGGTACCAAAAATTCTAATGGCACCGCTACTTCTTGTCCATACACCAATCTAAATGGTATTTGTCCTGTCAACTTCTTTCATGTAGTCATGTATGCCCATAATACTACTGGTATTTTAAAATCCCAATCATCTCTGTTAACATTACAGATCTTTGCCAATGCATTCTCCAAAATCTTGTTGAAAGCTTATACCGTCCCATTTTCCCGAGGATGATATGGTGTACTCTTCTGGTGATAGACTTCAAATTCCTCAGTCATAGCCTGGATGGTACTATTAATAAAATGGGGGCCTTGGTCACTCATCAAAATCTCAGAACATCTGAATCTTGTAATCACCTGCTCAAATAAGAAGTGCGTTGATGTCTCTATGTTGCAATCCTTGATTGATGCTGCTTCTGCTCATCTGGTTAAGTGTTTTGTCGCAATAATGATGTATCTTTCTCCTGACCTTCTACCTGGTGGAGTAATAGGCCCAACAAAATCTATTGCCCACTTATCAAATACCTGAAGAGTTACTTGGGGTCTTAGAGGCATCTCATCCCTTTTGTTAGGTTTTCTAACTCGCTGATAGACATCACACTTCTGGCAATATTCTTTTGCATCCTTATGAACCGTTGACCAACATAAACCTGCATGTAATACCTTTTGCGCAATTGTCTTTCCTGCATAGTGTCCTCCAACTATTCCTTCATGAGCTTATGCTAGAACCATGATTTGTTCATGTTCCAACACACACATTCTCAAAATGTTATCTGTGCCCAGCTTGTATAAATGACCTGCAATTAGCTGATAGTTTGCAGCGCTGACTACCAAATTTTTCTTCTGCGTGGTACTAAACTCCTTTAGCGCAACTCCTGCGCTAAAAAATTCAATGATATTAGCAAAGTACTCATTAACTATCTATACTGAAAATATTTGTGCATCAGGGAAGTTGTCTTCTAAGTTAGTAGGTTCTTCTCCATTGGTTATCCTGGATAAGTGATCTGGTCCTGCATTTAGTTTCCCTGGTTTAACTATTACTTCAAAATCAAATTCCTGGAACAATAATAGCCATCTATAGATCCTCCCCACCAACACTGGCTTGTTGACTAGATATTTGAGGGCAAAATGATATAAGAACATTTTAAAATGCTTTCCAATAAGTAATGTATGAATTTCTGGAGTGCATACACCATGGCTAGGCCTTCTCTTTCTGTTTTGTTGTAATTATGCTCCAAATTATTTCTTGCTTGCAAAGGCTATAGGATGATCTAAGTCACATGCTCCTAGATACACCATAATTTCTCCAAGTGCTATTGTTGATGCATCTACATGCACATGAAATGTCTTTTCCCAATCAAGAAACACTAAAATAGGTGCTGTCCTTTTTCAATAGCTTTTCTATCAGTGCGGTAATCCGGGCACACCCCTTGACAAACTTTCTGTAGTATCCTGTATGTCCAAGTGTGGCTCTTAATTGGTGCACTGACTTTGGTGGTGCTAAGTTCACAATTACAACAATCTTAGTAGGGTCAACCAGTAACCCTTGTCTACATACCACATGTCCTAACGATATCCCAAAGGGTGTGCTGAAAATACATTTCTTGATGTTTAATGAAATCTGTCATTACCTACACCTATCCAACTTGAGTCTTAGGACTTCTACATGATCTTTCAAAAGACTAAAAACAATCTAGTCATCCAAATATACTTCTAAAAATTTACGTATGAATTCTTTAAAATCAACTATCACCACCCTTGAAGAGATAGCTAGTGCATTCTTCAATCCAAAAGGCATAACTGTATACTGATATGATCCCCATTATGTAGCAAATGTAGTCTTATGCCTATCCTCTGCAGCTATTTTGATCTGATGATAACTTGAGAATCCATCAATGAATGAATATGCTTCCTGGCCTCCCACATTCTCTAAGACCTCATCTCTAAAAGGGGTAGGAAAATGATCATGTAAGCAAGCATAATTTAATTTCCTAAAATCTACACAAATTCTTATTCCCCCTTGTTTCTTTTCCTGGACTACCATGGGACTGATCCATTCAGATTCCTCCACTGGCTCTATGATACCAGCTTCTAGCATTCAGTCAAGTTTTGTTTTCACTTTTTTCTTGTACATTGGATTCAATCTATAAGGTCTCTGTCTAACAGGTCTGGAATCTAGTTTTAGGGGTATCTTCATCTCACCCAACTCACCTACTATTCCTTTCATCTCAATAAAGGTTGTTGGATACAAGTCATTGTATTCGCGCAATAATTCTATTATCTATTCTAGTGTCTGCTCATCCCAGTAGTCTCCAACGCTAGCCATTTTAGGGTTTTCATTTGTCCCAATGCCGACCTCCTTGACCTTAATTGGTGCAACAAATGGCTCTGATTCCATAGATGGACCTTCCACCTCTTGTTCTCCTTCAATCTATGTTATCTGAATTTTGTGTGGATCATCTTCATCTAGTGCTTGCTTTGTGATGTGATAACATGAGAGTAAGTCCTTAACTGTCTGTATGTTCTGCTGTTGGTATTCTGTTATAATTTCTACCCTAGGTTCCTAAAAAAATATCATTCCATGTATCAACTTTAGGGTTGAATCAATATTGGGGTTCGCATGCTCAAATGAGAAACTTACCACAAAATTTTGTTGTAATAATGTCTATTCTGTGGTTCCTCTGCCCAATTCCTTATCTATGTACCAGTTCCTTGGTATCCCATTCAATGTATGAATAAATTAATGAGGCCATTCTGGAGGTGGTGACAACCTCCATTGTGCTCTACATTTCTCTATACGCTCAACTAGTCTTCCTCGTCCATCATATTTATGCAATGTGTTGCTCCCCTGTTCTGCGCCAAATCTAATGCATAGTAACCGTTTTCTCTAATACCAATCTTGAATTATTTCCTTCTGCGCGCCCCACCATCTTGCATGTGTTTCCTTGAGTACAATATAGTGGCCTAACAACCTCTGATTTTCCCAAACTTTTTCCTCATAATTTGTCAAGAATTCTTCGAGGTTGTTCAAACCATGAAAAGTGGGAGGTTCTATGACCTTTATGCCGACCCACCTTGCTGCACACTCTATTTCTTCACACCTCCTTGTGGAGACTTCATGTAGTCTCTGCTGCCACTTTTCCAGACTTGTATCTAAGTTTTAAGCACACAATGTAATGCTTCTCCAACTGAGTACCCCATCTGCAGTTGGGTTGATATAGTCTTCATCTCACGCAGTAGTCCTATACAACTGATTTATTTCTTCCAAGTCCAAACATGTCGCCTCTACAGACCTTTTTCCTTTTGAGGGATCCAATGGTATAATCACTCTATACTTACCTGATTCAAAAGTCATTTTTCATGTCTTTAGGGTGATCATGACTTAGTTATCAAATTGCCAGTCCAATCCTAGTAATGCTGGGTAGGGTGTTGTTCCATCTACTATTCCTATAACTTCGAAATGTGCCACAATGCACACTCTATCCAAGTCTACTGTCACACCTTTAGGTCTTCCAATTGGTAACACTCTATGTCGATTTGCCAATTTCAATTGGACAGGTGAATATCCTAATGTGGGTTCCCCCATACACTGCCATGTCTTCTTAGGTAAGAATTTAACTTTAGAGTCTAAATCAAGTATGATATATCCTATAATGAAATCCCCAATGTTGGCATTTAACCTGAATTCCATACTTGTTCTTCCTCTCATATGGAGATGATTAACTGTCTTTTGTTCTATCTTCCCTTCTGCTTCTTTGTTGCATCTTTCTAGAAAGTTCTGTAAGACCTTAATGGATGATGGATAATTTGATAATTTAACATAGGATTGCAGAAAAGTCTTTATGTTACTTACTTGCTCTGAAGGTTGTCCTTTGCTGGTGTGATCCATTGAAGGTGGAATCTCGTACATTGGTGGATCCTGAGTTTGTTGCGTAATTGATATAGATGCAACGTTCTCTTTTAGAATCTCCTGTCTGGATTCCTTAAATGTCTCCTTTTCTTTCCGCGCGTCAAATGCTTCTATGGCTCGGTGTTCTTCTTGACCCATTGGTGTTGAGCTGGATCTTTCTTTGTTGCATCAACTCTCGTCTTGGATCCTCCTCGAGTAACTATGTTGATGTTCTTCCCATCATCCCTGGATTCTGCAGAAATCCACTGGACATTTTGATTGTTCTGGTTCCCTTTTTCCTGTATTTTTCCCAATAGTGTTGGGAATTCTTCTATGTTGTGGTTTGTTGTGTGAAAATACATACATGTCACAGGTGGAAGTGGACAGTCTCTTGCGTAGTGTCCCGGCTGGTAACAATTGTGGTAGACTATTGGCCCTCTGCCTCATCCAAATCATCCTATGCCCCGACCTCCACCTCTAAATCCACCTTTGTCTTCTCATGGTGCATTGTATTGGGGTATCTGGTTATACTGCGCGATATTATACTATAGCACATTGTTGTACTGCAGCTGCGGAAGATTAAATTATGGTTGCGCATTATTGAACTGCGGTGCAACTTGAATTGTCATCATCTCTTCTTGCACCCTATAGGTGTCTGAATTTCTTTCTCTCATCAATTCTAGTGTTTTGCAGTCCTTATCATCATGACCCACTTATTTGCAAATATTATAGTAAGAACTTTTTGGCACTGTTGTATACTTCTGCATCATTGGACAATGATATGGATCACGTCGCGTGTCTTACAAATTTCGCACCATGGTCCTCCTATTGGGAAGGGATTTGGCACCCCTGCTACCAAGTATTGCACAAAGTTCAGAAATTCATTCTTATGGTATCCTTTTGTCCTGCACAATGTACACCAAACAAATTCTCTCTTCTCTTTCCCCTTATTTTGGTTCAACTAAAATGTCATATTCTTCAGATCCTCTTTCAACTCTTCTATTGTTGGATCTATCTGTTGATATTGGTTTTCTTCTAGATGTAGGGCTTCTTGCAGAGCCTCTACTTGAGTTTGAAACTTCTGCTATCTCAAGGGATACTTCAAGTGTGGTAATAGTGATTTCACAAATAATTGCCTATGTTGCATGTCAGTAACAGAGTACTTGAACTTACCTTTCAGACGTTTGAACCTTTGATCAATATCCCATATAGACTCACCTGGATTCTGCCTGATCTCGATTATTTCATTTATGTACTGGTCTTGCGAGCTTGGCTTCTAAAATTCATTTACCAAAAACTTTTTCACCTCTGCAGCAATCTTTGGTGCTCCTTGTGGATTGTTTACATCAAGGCTCATGTACTAGTATAGTGCACGGTCTCTGAGTGTTATAGATAAATGCATGACTTTTGTATCCTCGTCTGTGACCTACTTTGCTTCCCAGATATTTTCACAGATAAATAAATGTTTTTCAGGGTCCTCTGATGCCTCATCGCGAAACTCTGGTAATCTAATAGTGGAATCTATTCCTTCCATTTTGAATTGTGTTGAACTACTGACTTCGCTCGGTGTAGATAGTTGAATGTTACTTCCTGAACTTGTACCTCTAGTTGGTTGTCCCCTATTGGACCCCTGACCTGCTACCCCTCTTCTACTAAAAATTGGTTGTCTAAAACCTTGTGTTCCTTCAGGTGTATTAGTCGCACATGGGGTTGTAGGTTCCACACTAACTGTGATCTGGATTGGAGTTTTTCCTTATGTTCCTGACCCTAGACTTCTTGTTTTCCTTTCATATGTTGTGCGTTGGATTTCCTCAATCTGCTCCAAAGCCCAGCGATCCTCTACCTCTTCTTCATTTCTAGCCAAACCCTCTCTGTCGACCATGGCCCTCTTTTCGTTATTCATCGTATATTGGTAGGGCCTACTGCTGCCCATCGTTCCATCTTTTTGCATTATTTGCTTTGTTTGGTATTTGTATATCATGATTGGGTCCATGGCCTCCTTCTTCTTCCCCTTATCCAAATCCCTTTCCATATCTCAGATTCATGTCAGTGCTTCCCCCCTTCCCCCATGCACACAAGGAAGTTTGATTGTTAGATTCCATGGTCATCACACTTTTGTCATACAATAAAATCTTGATAGAAGTATATAGTGATTTGATGTACCTACCTTTGGGTCCCTTCATAAAATCCTGCTTTGCAGCAGTGTATGACTTCGCAGTATCAACTGCAAATTCAGTGATAAACCTTGCAATAACACTGTCTAACCAAAAATCTACTGCGCGCATAAATTTATTATTGACTTGCTACAACTGCGCGATCTCCACATGATTCCACTCTAGCTATTTGATCCGATTCATAGGATGGTTTTCCTTCAACCTCAACAACCACTCCTGCAAAAGATGCATGAATTCACAGAAAAATACTTCATGCAAGTCGCTAAACACATATTGGTCGAGATATTTGTGTGTTGTATATTTAGGGTTTATGTTGTCCTTTTGCACAAACTTGAGTTCCTTTGTCCTTAACCATCTTTCAATATCTTCCTTCGTTGGATTCCATGGCATGAACATTCCCTTCTATAGTTTCATTCTCTGTGTTGTTCTTCAACTTATCCCTTCCACTCATTCCTGCTCAGTTCCAACCGACAACAAAACCATTTGTTGGACTTGGGCTGACCCAGATTATGATCTCAAAGGTTTCCAACAAAACCCTCCAACTATCGGCCCTTTTGGTAAACTACAAGGCAATGCTCATGCACACATAGTGCACAACGCAGTCTCACCCAAGATAAATTTACGAGGGTTTGCAATACTTAGGTGTTTGCAGTCAAGGAAGGGATTGGGACTGTAATTTGATCCTTTTCCTCATGCATTAACATTATTATTCATTCATCCACTTCTAGTATTCATTCATTAAACTATGCATGAATGATGTCATAATCACCTTAAGCATTCATTCTTAACTGATAAGTAACATAACAATAAAATAACCATTCATGACACATAAACATAATAGATTTACCGTGGTTCACCCCCCCTGGGGCTACGTCCATAAATATATGCATTGTACGCATTACATCTTTTGGCTTACAATAAAAAAGGAGGGTAATTACCCTCTGTGAGGTGGACTAGACCACACTGGGCTCCACAACCTGTGATCTAACCCTCAAAACTAGCTTACTCAAACCAATCGACCAACAACCTACTGATCCACAAATCAACGAACAACTAACCAACCTCTACTAGACCTCCTAGGCCTTATTTATACTCTTCTATTGGCTTATATCCATTACATGTATGTCCAAAACCCTAACCTTAACATGGCTAGGTCTGTCTGCATGTGCGCCATGCTGTTTTTCCTTCCTCTTCTGCATGCTGCTCTTCTGTCCTCTTTTGCGTGCTGCTTTTCCATCCTCTTCTGCGTGTTGCTTTTCCGCCACATAAGGCACACGCTCCAAAAATAGACCTTTCTTTCCCAAAATAGTTTTTTCTCTCATAAAATAGGCCTGTGCCAAAAAATAGGCTTTTCTCTCCCAAAATAGGCATGCGCCAACAACCAACAAGCATGGTTGTGGATAGTTATATGGAAACTAAAGTGTCATTCGAAAAATTAAATTTTCATGTAGATGATTTTAAACATTAAGGCTCCTACTTGAGAGATTCTTTATAAGAAGAAATCTCATGGTCCATGTTGTTCAGCTTATGAAAACAAACAAAAGAAACCATAGAACATCTAATTATGTTTTGCAAATTTACTAAAAAGGTTTGGAAATAAGTGGAAGGCATGGAAGGGATGAAAAATATATGGGTAGGAGGAAACATAGAAGAAGCATTTAGATATTGGTACTCTAGAACATATACCTAAAAGATCAAATCCCTTCCTCTCAAAATAGCTTAGGGAATATGACTTGCTAGAAATCTAAGCATATTAGAAGGAAAATAGACCCTCCCTGTCAAATGTGTGATTTAGTCTCTCAACATATTAAATGCTTACTCATAGGTGGAGTAAAAACATTCCATACGTGAACCCATAGAAGATGTAATAAATAAGAATATCCCTTAAACATACTTTGATAGAGCATTGCAAGGAAACCCTCCCAAAGGAGGTGCAGACATAATCTTATATCTCTTCTCCACACACTGCATATCCTTCAAAGAGGGTATTGGGCATGAATCTAACAATTTTTGTGAATTGATGGCACTTAATTTATTTCTTTAACTAGCCCAAAAACATGGGTCCAACAAATACAAATATTTGGTGACTCTCCATTAGTCATCAAATGGATTAGAAATGAAGCTCAAATCAAAAACTTCACCTTACAACCCCTTTATGAGGATATACAGATGCAATTGAAAACTTTCTCACATATATCTTTGTCTCACATCTGCAGGGAAATGAATAACATAGTGGACGATCTATCCAAAATGGATTGCACTTGGATCAAGGTACTTGGATCACTTCCATCCTACATGATGGTTACTCTACAAAATTCAGACATGCACCTTGGATATAAAGAAATGTTGCAAATTATCATGATTGAGGATTGACCATAGCTTTACTTTTTAAATGATGTAACTATTTTTGTAACTTTTTGAGAAAATAAATAAAATGTTGATATTTGTAATTGCTTACGTAAGTTTTTTGAGACAATAACTAATTTGTTGTTTGTAATAAAATAAATGCAAGTAGGAAAATAGTTTTTGCTCTAAAGGATTGTTGAGCACTCTTTTTAATGTCAAGTGGCATATGACTATGTAATTTTGTTCACTATAAATAAAATTATGGATTTTTTTCTTTTGAAAAAAAATATAGATTAGTGTCTTACGAGGGTGGGAGTGGGGCAAATATAAGAGAAATGTATAATACATTTCTCTTATATATGCCGCACCCCCACCCTCATATATAAGAGAAGAAATTTATTATACATTTCTCTTATATATGCCGCACCCCCACCCTCATATATAAGAGGGTGGGGGTGGGCCCTATTTCTCTTATATATGCCCTACCCCACCCTCATATTCTAGTAGAGATAGTATCTTTGTGTATTCTAATCTACCTAGTCGTAGGCAACAATCCCATAAAAGACCTATCTTGTTTCATGTGCATGGGTCTTCTTACACCCTCCTTTCCAAGATAAATAAAGAACTAACATATTTTTTTTAGGCTAAAAAGATGATATTATCTTATGATTAATTGGCAAAATATTTGCTCTTACTTTGATAAAATATAAGAGTTAAATATTTATCTCAATGTATTAAAGTAAGTATTTGTACTATGTTAATGGAAAGCTAAGATTTATATGCTCCGTTTATCCATCATGTATTACATGAATGGGCATGTGTTATAAAATAAGAATATCATCCTAAACATTTGTATGGATGAATGACTTCATGACTTGACCATTATACCCCACAAGAATGAAAGAGCATAGCAAGGAAAGTGGTTAAATACTCGTTCAGGGGGTTACATTATTCTTTTGAATATTCAACTTTTATTGTCAAATTGAATGACGATGATGGTTTATTATCTTCCATTGAGACCAACATTGATTTATTGGACCTTTAAAAAAGAGTAAGAAATTGCTTGGATTGCCTTAAAATTTTATTTATGTTTTTGAAAAGCTTTAAGAGAAACATTCATAAATCACCATAGTTTTGATGAGTTAAAATGTTAAGAAGGACGATGTTGTAAGCAAATATTTTGAAATTGAGATTTAGTGTGGGTATATGTAGAACAATATGAGATAAAATGTTTTCATTTTCAACCCTCTTTGTGCCACAATGATGATAAATTCTTTCGACCCATGGCATTTTAGGAATTGTCCAACCCCATGTTTCACTATGAAGCTCATGAGAGTTTGTTATTATTTTAGCAATGTTGATTTCTTCTTGACGCTAGTTAAAAAAGAGAGATACTTTTGATCTTCTAGATTAGGGTTGATCACCTCCTCGTATTATCTTAATTTTCTCTTATCCTCTATTCTTTATCGTACCACAATTTCTCCTTAAATTTAGATGTAATGATTATTTTAATATTATCTTTATTCTACAAGAGTGACCTCTTCCTTGATACCTCAATTATTTAGCCAAGCATTGGCATCATTATGCCAACCCCACTTGAGCACCATGTAGTTTTGACTAGATTTTGAAGCAATCTTAGGAAATATCTTGTCTTCTATGTTGTTTATCTTGTTCTTGTACATTAAGTACATAGTCAAATCCATGCTCTTAATGGGAGAAATGAAAGTTTGAAACCTTTTAAATAAAACAATTCATGCATATTCTTAAACAAAATAGAAAGAACAACAATGGCATACAAACGATACACAAAGATTTACCCTAGAAACCTTTAACTGAGAAAACTAACAAAACTTAGAGCTACACCTCATCTTCTTTAATTTGACTATACATAATAAAATATTTAGATATTTTGTAGCATCCAAAAACCCTAATCCCTAATCCTTTAACTAGGATTAGATTACAATGGATCAAAAAACACAAAACAGGCCAAAAATAGACCAAAAACAAGCCAATTGTTTTTCTTCGAGGGCTCCACCTCAGAACCCCTGGGTAGGAGGGGGGGGGGCACACCCCCTACAACTCCTTATATGTATGGATATGTGGTGGAGATAACCATGCAAAGAATATAACACATTCCCAATAAGAAATACTTGATTCTATGAGGAGGATAGAATATGGTGTATTGCCTCTAATTTTAAGATTATAAGTTATAAAAATATTTTGGAGTTGTTCCATGTTTCTCCACAATTCTCTAGAGATGTTGCAGCCCCAAACTTCACAACCATATAAGATAACATGAGTGACAAGAGCCTCAAAGAGGAGTTTCTTCTTATCCCAAAGCGAGAGGTTCGTTAATTTACAATTAGTTTCAAGTCCATAATAAGTTTTCCACCCTCCATTTATCCTTTTCTCAATGCTATGGTTCTAGTTAAGCTTTTGATGGACATCGATTTCAAGATTTTTGTATGAAGTCACTTGCTACAAGTTGTTATTATCATACATGAAATTAGCGTAAGTGATCTTTTTGGATTTGATTATCATAACCTTTGTTTTGTTCTTGTTAACATTCATACCCACACTAGAGCAAAAATCCTTGAGAATCTTTAGTTGCTTGTCAAGATCATAGAGACTCCTCGCCATAAAAACAATATCATCAACATAAGGGAGAATGATGATGACTATTCCAGCTAAAGGCGTGTCGTCATATCCTACTTCTTCCAAAGAACCATCTAACTTGTTGATGTATATGCCAAAA
>SNQJ01S0114074.1:0-28284 GCA_010110895.2 Picea sitchensis | reverse complement strand
ATAGACAAGTGCGAAGGTCAGGGCTACGGGGAAGAGCAAGGAACGAATGGCAAGGTCTGAAAAGGTCGAACGAGATTCAAAATAGGGTTACAGGGGATACTGAGGAGAGGCGAGTGTCCCATAGTCAAATTTTATGTATTGGAATTTTTGAGTGCAAAACGTGTAAAACAGAAGAGAGCATGATGGGGCAGTTCAGCGACCGATTTGTATACTTGTGGAATTCCGGGAAAGTGGCCAAGTATGGAATTGGGAAACGGTCGGTTAGACTCATTTTCAGAATAGAGGATTGAATATTTTGTGAATGGACCAACCCGACGACGCGCAAATGACATTCCATGATGTTTGAAATTAACACTCAGAAGGGATAATATAACCATCTTGAAATTTAGGTTTTATGCGTATTAATGGGAGCTTTCCTCAAATACTGGCTTAGCATTAGCGCTTTCTAATTGCATACTTAGAAATAATATCTTATATATAATTGGTAATTGCTAAGTGCAAAAGGGTGCGGGCACAAGAAACATCGATTAGGAATTGGATATTTCTTGAACCCTCCAACTCAACGATCTGCGAAAGAAATTCAAAGAAATGGCGAAGTATGGAAAGTAGACAAACGGGCTTCAAAATGGGGTGACAATAGTTCCACAGGAGATGTGAGGACCCGACGGTCAAATTGCATGTCTCGGTTGTTTTCAGTGCAAAATGTGTACCACGGAAGAGGGCAGGCGAGTGTCCGACTATCAAATTTTATGTATCAGAATTTTTGACTACAAAACGTGTAAAACATAAGAGAGCATGATGGGGCAGTTCAACGGTCGGTTTGTATATTTTCAGAATTCTGGGACAATGACTAAGTATGGAATAGGGAAACGTTCGGTTGGACTTGTTTTTGGAATTGAGGATTGAAGATTTCATGAATAGACCAACCCGACGATGTGCAAATGACATTCCATGATGTTTGAAATTAACACTTGGAAGGGATAATATAACCATCCATAAATTTTGGTTTTATGCGTATTAATGGGAGATCTCCTCAAATCCTAGTTTAGCATTAATGCTTTCTAATTGAATACTTAGAAATAAGATCTTATATATAATTGGTTATTGCTAATTGCAAAAGGGCGCGGGCACATGAAACAACGATTAGGAATTGGATATTTCTTGAACTCGCCAACCTGACGATCCGTGAAAGAAATTCGAAGAAATGGCGAAGTATGGAAAGCAGATGGATGAGCTTCAAAATGGGGTGACAATAGTTCCACAGTAGACGTGAGGACCCGACGGTCAAATTGTATGTCTCAAAAGTTTTCAGTGCAAAATGTGTACCACGGAAGAGGGAAGGCGAGTGTTCGACGGTCAAATTTTATGTATCAGAATTTTTGACCGCAAAATGTGTAAAACGAAAGAGAGCATGATGGGGAAATTCAATGGTTGGTTTGTATATTTGTGGAATTCTAGGATAGTGGTTAAGTATGGAATAGGGAAATGGTCGGTCAGACTCATTTTTAGAATTGAGGATTGAATATTTCGTGAACGGACCAACTCGACGACGCACAAATGACATTCCATGATGTTTGAAATTAACACTCTGAAGGGATAATATAACCATCCATAAATTTTGGGTTTATGTGTATTAATGGGAGATCTCCTCAAATCCTGGTTTAGCATTAACGCTTGCTAATTGCATACTTAGAAATAAGATCTTATATATAATTTCTAATTGCTAGTTGCAAAAGGGCATGGGTACAGGAAACAACGATTAGGAATTGGATATTTCTTGAACCCGCCAACCAGACGATCCGTGAAAGAAATTCGAAGAAATGGTGAAGTATGGAAAGTGGACGAACGAGCTTCAAAATCGGGTGACAATAGTTCCATAGGAGACGTGAGGACCCGACGTTCAAATTGTATGTCTTAGAAGTTTTCAGTGCAAAATGTGTACCACAAAAGAGGGCATGATAGGTAGACTGTAATACGGAAGATGGTATGATGGGCGTCCGATTGTAAATTTGTATATCGTGGAAGTCAGGGTACTATTTGCAGGTCATGGAACAATATAAGTGCAATCTAGAGCCCGACTACCGGGAATCTGCGGTAGGAGAAGTGGCTAGGTATGGAATGGGGAAGCGGTCGGTCGGTGTCACGATATAAAAGCATGAGTGCAAATGTGAACCCGCAAGTCTGCCTACCCATGCAGCTAGACATTTTCGGAAAAACGAATAAGTGATGAGAAAGATAAAGTTCAGGGAAAATAGAAACACATATTTGGTTAAGTATAGAAGACAAAAATAAGGGCTAATATATTCACATCTGTAATAGATATCCCATTTCTTGGCAAGATCTTTTCTGCATGTTTCTAGAAAAGTTATATATTTATTGCATATACTTGGAAAGAAGTGTGAAGGCGGCGGGCACAAAAAACAAAGACTAGGGATAGGAAATTGTCTAGGATCCGCGAAAAAAATTGCAAGAAATGGCCGTGGAAAGCGGTCGAACGGGTTTCAAAATAGGCTGACAAGGGTTCCCAAGGAAACATGAGGCCCCAACGGTCAATTTGGATTGATTGGAAATTTTGAGGTATGATGTGAGTCCGGTTTTAAATTTGTATATCACAGAAGTCAGGGTACTGTTTGCAGGTCATGGAACAATAGACGTGAAATCTAGAGCTTGCCTACTGGGAATCCGCGGTCGGAAAAGTTGTTGGGTATGGAATGGGAAGTGGTCGGTCGGTGTCATGATATAAAAGAACGAGTGTAAACGTGAACCCGCAAGTCCGCCTACTCGAGCAACTAGACATTTTCGGAAAAACGGATAAGTGATGAGAAAGATAAAGTTTGGGGAAATGAGAAACATATATTTGGTTAAGTATAGAAGACGGAAAAGAAGGGATAATATATTCACATCTATAATAGATATCCCATTTCCTGGAAAGATATTTTCTGCATGTTTATGGAGAAGTTATGAAGTTATTGCATATACTTGGAAAGAAGTGCAAAGGTGGCGGGCACAAAAAATAATGACTAGGAATAGGAAATTGTCTACGATCCGCGAAAGAAATTGCAAGAAATGGTAGTGGAAACTGGTTGGACAAGTTTCAAAATAGGCTGACAAGGGTTCTCGAGGAAACCTGAGGCCCCGACGGTCAAATTGTATTGATCAGAACTTTTGAGTGCATACTGTGTAACACAGAAGAGGGGATGCTGTAGGAATTCAAAAGACGAGGTCCAAGATAGGTTGGCAAGGGTTCTTGAGGAGACACGAGGGCCCGATGGTCAAATTGTATTGATCGAAACTTTTGAGTGCATACTATGTAACACAGAAGAGGGGCTGATGTAGGAGTCATGAACTCGCAAGTTCGCCAACCCGCGCAACTAGACATTTTCGGAAAAAATGACTAAGTGAAGAGATAGATAAAGTACAAGGAAAAGAGAAACGAGAATTTGGTTAAGTATAGAAGACGAAAAAGAAGGGCTAATATATTCACATCTGTAATAGATATTCCATTTCCTAGCAAGATCTTTTCTGCATGTTTATGGAGAAGTTATATACTTATTGCATATACTTGGAAAGAAGTGCGAAGGTGGTAGGCACAAAAAACAACGAGTAGGAATTGGAAATTATCTGAACCCGCCAACCCAACAATCCGCGAAAAATATTGCAAGAATTGGCCTTGGAAAGCGATCGGACGAGCATCAAAATAAGCTGAAAAGGGTCCTGGATGAGACATGAGGGCCTGACGGTCAATTTGTATTGATCATAACTTTTGAGTGCATACTGTGTAACATGAAAGAGGGCTGATGTAGGAGTCTGAAAGTCAATTTGTATATCTTGGAAGTGAGGGGGGCTATTTATAGGTCAAGGGACACTGGAAGTGCAGTTCGCATGTCTGGGAATCCACAAGCGAAAAAAGTCAAGTAAGTATGGAATTGGAGGCGCAAAAGAGATTCCAAGAAATGACAAAATATGGATAGCAGACGCAGGGGCTTCAAAACGGGGTGACAATAGCTCCCCAGTAGACGTGAGGACCCGAAGGTCAAATTGCAGGTTTCAAAACTTTCATGTGCAAACTGTGTATCAAAGAAGAGGGTATGATGTGGGAGTGTGACAACAAATTTGTATATGGTGGAGGTCCGGGTGCTGTTTGCAGGCCACAAAACAATCGAAGTTCAATATAGATCCTGCCTGTCCGTGAATTCACGATCTGAAAAGTGCCTAGGCATCAAATGGCTACTGGTTGGTCGGAGTCGCATTTTCTGAAAAAACAAATAAGTAACAAGAAAGATAGAGTAGAGGGGAAAAAGAAACGACAATTGGGCCAAGTATAGAAGAGGGAAAAGAAGGTCTAATTTATTCAAATCTACAATAGATATTCCATTTCCTGGCAAGATCTTCTCTATATGTTGTTGGAGAACTTGTATACATATTTCATATACTTGGAAAGAAATCTGAAGGTAGCGGGCACATGAAACAACAACTAGAAATTTGAATTTTTTTGAACCCGTGAACTCGATGATCGACCAAAGAGATGTCAAGAAATTGTCAAGTGTCGAAAGTGGTCAGATGGGCTTCAAAATAGGGTGACGGATCCCCGAGGAGCCGTAAGGCCCCAATCGTCAAATTATATATATTGGAACATTTCGGTGAAAAATGTGTAACAAGGAAGAGGGGATGATGTGGGAGTCCATAAGTAAATATGCATATCGCTGAAGTCAGAGTGCTGTTTGCAGGTCATAGAATAATGGAAAGTGCAATTTAGAAAAAAGGGGAAGCGCTCGGTCGAAACGCGTGAATCTGCCAACCCGCGCAGCAAGACATTTTTGGCAAAAACGACTAAGTAACGAGAAAGAGAAACTACAAGGGATAAAAGAGTGGGAAAATAGAAAGGCAGAGGGCAATTTTTGTAAGCGTGAATTGGTTTCAAAAAAGCCCCATTGTTGCAAAACCATCATTTTCTAGTAATTTTCAGCAAATGCTTTGTTGAAGATTAGATTTGATTGCAAGTTGTGGGAGTAAGTGTGTTCTTGATACATTCTTCCATGATTGTAACATATTAACTTAAGTATTAAACTTCTTGTATTATGGATTGTTAGCATTAAAGATTAATAATTACATGTCTAGAAACAAGAATGACGATCATGCTGCAACATTGTCATTTGGTATTGCTATATTCTATCTGCATTACGAATAAAATTGAACGTTGGTTTGAAACTGTCTAAAATTCATTTTTTGTTTGCATAAAATCTTGATGGATCGACACAGTGCATTGTCATATAATTGTTAGATTCTCCATTTTAGAACAAGTTTCCTAAACAAATACAATATCAAAGAACTATGAGACTACCAAACCATGCCAATGAGAAGAGGTGTTAAATCCAGAAAAAAAACATCAACCAAGACTCCAGGGCAAATTTTTTTAGTAGTAAATCCTTTAACAAAAAAAAGAACACTGAGTATTGTATATATATCCTTAGAAATTGGACCTAATTCTTTGGGCCAAAACATTGAACATATCTGCCACAAACACATGCACATGATCTGCAACATGCAGGAGCCATCGAGATGCTCTTCAACATGCATACAAAACTGATTACCATGTTTTTTTTTTAGGAAATCCTTGCAGCCTTCTCCTCGATGGATCATCCTATGGTAAAATTGATAGTTCTTAGAAGCTTCACGTGAGGAAGAAGATGAAAAACGTTGTAGGGCAAGTGGAATATCCCTTAACTGAAATTTAGGACACACCAAGAAACCACTTCTCCACAGTCGAAAACTCCAGGGACACAGGTTGCACGTGCAATTCCAGAGGCTCAAATTAGTCCATTTTGGGTGGAAGTAGATGACTAGTAGGAATATGCCTTGCACCAGTGGGAGTCCTGGTCCTCATTCCCTAAGATGTTGATTGTATATCCAGAGAACTGGACAATGGTCCCACAATTGAATAGTTTTTTGACTTGAAATATATCTCTAGGAGCATCAATAGATCATTTCCTTACAATGAAAGACTTCCACCCAAAACAAACTAATTTGGACGTCTGGAATTCCTACTTTCGAGCTACAAAGCGACTATTGCGTTCAACGTCGGTTTATTTTTTGAAAATCCTTCTTTTGGTGTTGTCAGGACCACCATTGATGAGACGGGAAGTACCGCCCGTTATGGTTGATTTCAATTTGGGCGTAGGAGTGGGAACAGTCTCTGCATTGCCATCATCCATTTCTGTATCATCGTCTATCAGATCATCTTCTTCTAGCTCAGAATCCATCGCATCACCCTCCGCGCCATCCATCAATGCAACTAGGCAGGTTGTTTGAGCAGGTAGGGTTGCCTTGGAATTCTTTAGCTTGAAATATATCTCTTGGTGTACTAAGGGACCATCTCCTTTTTTGCTCCTGGGTGGAGGGAGATGAGTAGTAGGAATATGCCCTAGAATACTGGAAACTCTGGCCATCATGCCCGAAGGTGTTTACTGTATCTGGACAAAACCACTACCATAAGTTAACGACAATTTCCTTTTGCTCCAGAGGATGTTTGAAATAAATATTGGGGAGGGATAATATAACCCTTCACAAATATTGGTTTAATGCATATCAATGGAAGACCTCCTCGAGCCTTTCGCTGATCAATGACAATCTCCAGGGTTCATGCGTAATGAGTTGTTACCATTAAATCTTACTAATTGCATACTTAGAAAAAAGTGCGAAGGTGGCGGTGACGATGAAGAGGGATTAAGAATTAGAGATTTATTAAAGGCGCCAACTGACCAACGCACGAAAGAGATTGCATCATGTTTGAAACGAATACTTGGAAAGAATAATACTCTTCTTCGCAAATCTTGGTTTAATTCGTATTAATGACAAATCTTCTCCGCCCTTCCGGACATTAATGACAATCTTAACTGTTCGTGAACGATGAACTACTAGCATTAAATCTTAATAATTGCATTTCTAGAAAGAAGTACGAAGGTAGCGGGGATGGCGAAGAGCGACCAAGCATTGTACATTTCGTCCACTCGCCAACCCGTGAAACAGATTCCAAGAAATGCCCAAGTATGGAAAGCGGTCGGGCGGGTTACAAAAAAAAGGGTCACAAGATATACCCAGGAGACGCGAGGGGCTGATGGTAAAATTGTATGTCACAATGACAAATTTCGTCCATCAATTTGTATATCGCAGAATTTGGGGTGCTATTTGTACGTAGGGGAACAATGGAAGCACAATGTTGAGCAAGCAATTTGTATATTGCGGAACTTCGGGTGCTGTATATAAAAGCATGAGACATTCGAAAAAATTGACACTTTCGAAAAAAGGACCAAGTAAATAGAAAGCAAAAGCAAACGAGATGAAGGGGAATTTGTTTGCTAATTTGTAAATCATGGAAGTTCGGGTGCTGTTTGTAAGCGGTGGAATAATGGAAACACAATGTTGAACCAACCTATCCGGGATCCTGCGATTTAAAATTTTTGTTCAATATGAAACGGGGAAGCGGTCGGTCGGGCTGGTGATATAAAAGTAACAATGGAAATCTGAAGACATGAATCCACTATCTCCCGCACCTAGACATTTTCTGAAAAGTGAGTAAGTAACCAGAAAGGGAAAGCAGAGGGGAAAAAGAAAGTGGATGGCAATTTTCAGAAGCGGGAATTGTTGTAAGAAAGCCCCATTGATGGTCTTAACAGTAACTATGAAGTGAATTAAACATGTTAACGGGTTCTTCAATCAAGGAATAGATACAATGAGCGATGTTTATAGTTCCCAGGTTCTATTTGTATAAGAGAAGCGTCAAAAAGTTACAAGAAAATCAATTTTGGGATGTTTAAGTAAAGTTTTTGTACTGTTAGCTTCACCGTAAGTATAACAACGACCAATTTGAATTTTAATGTCCTCTCAGTCATATCATTGTTCCATTATACTTTGCATAATATATATTCTTTTATTTCAAACTATTCTAGGGAATTAATTTTAGTAAGTTCATCGATCAAGGAAAAGTTCTAAAAAATGAGATAAAGGGGAATTTGTTTGCTAATTTGTAGATCGTGGAAGTCCGGGTGTTGTTTGCAGGTGGTGGAACAATGGAAACACAATGTTGAACCTTCCTATGCGGTAACCCGCCTATTCGGGAACCCACGATCCAAACAGTTTGTACAATATGAAATGGGGAAGCGGTCGGTCGGGCTGGTGATATAAAAGTAGGTGGAAATCTGAAGACGTGAATCCTCCAACTCCCGTGCCTAGACATTTTCCAAAAAAATGAGTGAGTAACCAGAAATGGAAAGTAGATGGAAAAAAAGAAAGGGGATGGTAATTTTCGGAAGTGGGAATTGGTGTAAGAAAGCCCCATTGATGGTCTTAACAGTAACTATGAAATGCATTACACATGTGAATAGGTTCTTCAATCAAGGAATATATACATCGAGCCATACTTATAGTTTACAAGATTTGTTTGTATAAGATAAGCGTCGAAAAGCTACAAGGAAATCAATTTTGGGATGTGCAAGTAAAGTTATTGTACTATCAGCTTCAACGCAAGTATTAACAACGATGAATTTGAATTTTTCGAAAAAACGAGTAAGTAACCAGAAATGGAAAGCAGATGGAAAAAAAAGACGACAATTTTCGAAAGCGGGAATTGGTGTAAGAAAGTCCCATTGATGGTCTTAACAGTAACTATGGAGTGCATTAAACATGTGAACATGTTCTTCAATCAAGGAATAGATACAACGAGCCATAGTTATAGTTTAGAGGATCTTTTTGTATAAGAGAAGCATCAAAAAGCTACAAGGAATCAATTTTGGGGTGTAAGTAAAGTTATTGTACTGTCAGCTTCACCGCAAATATTAGCAACGACGAATTTGAATTTTAATGTCCTCCTATTCATATGATAGTTCCATTGGACTTCACATAGTATATATTCTTTTATTTCAAATTATTCCAGGATATTAATTTTGCTAGGTTCATCTATTAGGGAAAAAGTTCTAAAAACGAGATAAAGGGGAATTTGTTTGCTAATTTGTAGATCGTGAAAGTCTGAGTGTTGTTTGCAGGCAACGCAACAATGGAAACACAATGTTGAACCCGCCTATCCGGGAACTCGCGATCCAAAAAGTTTGTTCAATATGAAACTGGGAAGCGGTCGGTCAGGCTGGTGATATAAAAGTAAGTAGAAATATGAAGACGTGGATCCGCCAACTTCCGCACCTAGAAATTTTCCGAAAAACGAGTAAGTAACCAGAAACAAAAAGCAGAGGGTAAAAATAAAGGGGATGGGAATTTTTAGAAGTGAGAATTGGTTTAAGAAATCCCATGTATGGATTCCTCATTCCATACTTAGCCACTTTTTGGATCACGGGTTCTCGGGCTGGCGGGCTCAAAATTGGGCTTCTATTGTTCCGTTTCCTACAATTAGCACCCAGAGTTCCGCGATATACAAATTGACAGGTGTACTTGCGGGCTGGCTGGCTCAACATTGCACTTCTATTGTTCTGTGTCCTCCAAACAACACTCAGAGTTCCACGATATACAAATTGATAGACAAACTCCAGCGCTGGTGGGCTCAAGATTGCGATTGTTTACGGATGGTGATCCCTATCAACTATCTAACATTATCTAAAAACATTATTTCCAAATATTAAATTATTAATATTAAGTATTGATATTGCACAATTTAATTCCATAAAATTTTTAAAGGATGTTAAATCTCTTATTTTAAAAAAATTGAAGTAAACAAAACAAAGATTTTTTAAATTCTATCACCGAAAGTATAACAACGACAAATTTGAATTTTAAGGGCCTCTTGTTGATATGATAGCTCCATTGGACTTTGCACAATATATATTCGTTTATTTCAAATTATTCCAGGAGATTAATTTTACCAAGTTCATCGTTAAAGGAAAAGTGATAAAATGAGCCACATAATACATTTGTGTCACAAAGCTTATATTAAAGGGAAAAGCATGTCCTCTATAGTTCCGTGTCCTACAAACAACACCCAGAGTTCCGTGATATACAAATTGATAGGAGGACTTGCGGCCTGACTGGCTCAAAATTGCATTTCTATTGTTCTGTGTCCTCCAAACAACACCCAGAGTTCCGCGATATACAAATTGACAGACAGACTCCAAGGCTGGTGGGATCAAAATTGCGATTATTTACAGATGGTGATCCATATCAACTATCTAACATTATCTAAAAACATTATTTCTAAATATTGAATTATTAATATTAAATATTGATATTGTACAATTTAATTACATAAAATTATTAAAGGATGTTAAATCTCTTATTTAAAAAAAATTGAAGTAAAAAAAAAGCTTTTTAAATTCTATCACCGCAAGTCTAACAATGACAAATTTGAATTTTAATGTCCTCTTGTTGATATGATAGCTCCATTGGACTTCGCACAATATATATTCTTTTATTTCAAATTATTCTAGGAGATTAATTTTACCAAGTTCATCGATCAAGGAAAAGTGCTAAAACGAGCCACATACTATATTTGTGTCACAGAGCTTATATTAAAGGGCAAAGCATGTTATCTATAGTCTTTAAGAACATAGAAAAACTGTGAAGATCCTGAATGTATTATTAATTTTCTAGAACAAAGCATACAACCAAGAACCAAGTAAACACCAAACAGGCTGCATGCAAGATCCCACAAGGTTCCATAGAGCAGCATGCATCGACCTTTGCATCAAACAATTTGATATATAAAGAAAACACGTCATGGCATTGGTTTTCTCTTACATCTGGTATATGTTCCCATGAGAAAATAACTGGGGCCATGGGATATGAACAAAAGTCTGCCAAACAGAAGACAACACAAAACCAACGGAGCTTCACCACTGCATGCTAGCTATAACCAGATCTCAAAATGGGGAACAAGAAAGTTGCCGATTACTATTTTACCATTAAGCAAGATCAGTATGGAAATTTTCTTCTAATAGTGCCATGCTCTATGACTACGAGTTTTAGCAATGCCAAATTTCCAATATTATTGGAAATTTATGATGATTCCGCATAAATGAGCAAGCTATTTAGACGGTTCAAAGGACGGGCCCAAGTTATTTACAGTTGGATACTTTTTATGGGGTTTTCTGTCATGCTTCCCATTTCTGGACTGAACAATATTATGCACGTGCAATCTCTATAGCGAAATCTGAAAATCTCAAGCTGATGTTTCAATCCATGCTGAGTCCTTTCTTTTTCAATTAAGGCATTGAGAAAATGCAGATACCATACCATAAATGTATAGTTCGAGACAAATTTTTATTTTGTTCGGGCACCCAAAAGAAAATTGCAAAAATCTTGTCATGGCTAAATAGTTGAAAAACAATTGTCCAACTTGGGCACCCAAAAAACGTGCAGGCTCCTCCATCAAAGCCACAACCAACTACCATGTTTATTTATTTATTTTCACACCGAAACAAATATGAAAAATCCTCACTGGGAGACGCAAGAAAACATCAAAATAACAACATCGATTTCATTTGTAATTATATTCTCAAGTACTCGAGTCCAATGAACATTCATCTGGGTGTTGAAGAAATATTGCAGAGACACATTGCAAAATTCTTACTAGGAGATGCAAGAAAACATGAAAATAACAACATCGATTACATTTGTAATTAGATTCTCAAGTACTCGAGTCCGATGAACATTCATCTGGCCGTTGAAGAAATATTATAGAGACACATGACATATTTTCGTTTCCTGCCAAAGCTTGATATGATTTTTTTTTTCTTCAGTCGTTATGCAATATTGCATTACCCTCATTTAAGGTAAATTTTCTATGTATCCAAAAGTCACGCAACATGTATACATTGCTTGTCTTTTTCTGTAGGTATGCTTCATACGACAATTCTGCTAACCTAGGAAGCACATCTTGTAACATAGGCTACCTAATTGTACAATGCACGGTTGTTTTGCCCATGGTTCAGATGGAAGCATTGAGGAAATGTCCATATATATATGGACATGTTTCACTACATTGCAGACAATCAATCGTATCATCACTTATCAAAGTGGAAGAAGAAGCATGAGAGTTGCATTTCGCACATACAGGCTCAAAGGGGGTCGAGTACGCAATCATTGCAACCAAAACACCTTCAACTTGGAAACGTGAGTATATGAATTAAGACATTGAATAATATAATATACAACTGCACCCCCCAAAAATAAAAAAATTTGTATGAGAAAAGTGAGGATGAATTTGTAGATATATATGCACAACAGTTGTAGAGCTAGTTAGTTTCCTGAGATCCTATACTATGTCTTCTCGCAACTCTGTTACAAATGTTGCTTGGGTTGTGCGAAAGATCCTTTCTCTAACATCCCTTTTCTTTGTTATATTTTTGAAGAGCATAAGTGGAAATTTCCCTTTATGCAATTGTTGTTCCATTGACAAAAACAAATTTGAATAGGTATCGAACAATTGCAGCTACAACATGGAACAATGCAATATTTGTGTAACTTAACCGAGATACATGGACATGCGAAAGTAAAGGAAAAAACTGGATATGGAGAATGGTACCATTGGCTTGTCGTTGTCTTACTCTCCATCTTTTATATGGAGAATGTGTTGCGAGCCAAATTTTCTCGCCAGTGTGACAACTGTGCCAGTGGTTCCGATTGGGTAAATGTCATTGCTCTGTGCAAGTTGGCTGATAGTTGCGTCTGGGACAAAACGATATTTTGAACAAATAGCAGGAATTTTTTCCACAATACTTGTTTTGTTGAGTGAAATAATCTGATCACAATCACCACGGTGATATACTGTTTCGGGCAATATATTAAAATTTGTAATGGATATCCCATTGCCTGGCAATATCTTTTCTGCATGTTTCTGGACAAGTTATGTAGGAATAGTTAGTGTGACTATCATCATGGCCTCCTTGTCTTTCATGTTAGCACGCATATGGATCTAGTTTTGTTTGCCTTGTCCAAGTAGGTGCTATAGATGACCATTATGTCCCCAATGAACACTTGTCCATTTTGGCAGTTGTTCAAGCCCTCTATTGACAATACTTTGGGTGTTACAAATTTAGACCTGGTGACGATTTTTAAACATGAAAAGTAAAGTGAATGGTAGTGTGCATTTTTTTGTTTTCTTTTTTTCCTGGCATAAATTTACAAGTAGACGCACAACTTGGATGAACTATGGAGCCAGAGTTTTGCAACAAGACCTCTTAGTCTGCGAAACCTGCGCTATGTTCGACATTTCGCTTGTACTTGTTGATACTTGTTGTTAACTGCAAAGCATGTATTGCAGATGACATCAACATATTCACCATGCCATAGATGAATAAATAGCCGAGGATATTTGTTTGGAAAACATACTAGGAACGTAATGTATGCATCTTTACCTTTGGCCTTGTCGATCTGCTGATGTCTGGGATGAACGACTGCTCATGTCCATGTCACTAGTCCAACTTTTTCTGATGCAAGCATGTGTAGATGAACATCAGAAGGACTAAACAAGAATATGCATTGTATATTGTCCATAATAATTATTAATGTCACATGCAGGGTGGAAGGAGATGGAATATGAAATAGGGTATCAAGGGATACTCAGGAAACATGAGGACCTGAGGGTCAAATTGTATGTCTCAGATTTTTTGACTGAAAAAATGTGTAACAGTAAATAGGGCATGATTGCGGGGCACGACGACCAATATGTATATCGCGGAACCTCGGAAGCCAGGGGCGCAATCTTGAACCCACCAACCAGGCACCCGCAATCGACAAAGTGGGTAAGTATGGAATAAGGTAGAAGCGTGACCATAAATGTGAACCCGTGAGTCCGCCAACCCATGCACCAAGGCATTTTCAGAAAGACGACTAAGCAGAGCAATTGGAAAGTAAAATGGATAATATAAAATGGAAAAAGTAGAAATGGGGAGGACACGAAGGCCCATTGTTTCCAAATCATCGTTTTCTATTCTAATATTATATGCCCCCACCCGCTTTGTATATTTAATTTACTAGCACAGTTGGTATACCTTTTCGAATATTGTACCATAGAACCCTCTGTTGTTGCATATAAGAATTCATCTTGCTGTCCAACCAATATGTTTCTTCCAAGGTAACAACGTCGAATATACAATGGACATGAAGGCAAGTAAGTATGAAGAAAGACATGTAAAAGAAAGAAATATAGTTCTATTTATTTCAATGTAACAACAAACAAAATATGATTCGCATGAGAATAAGCAGAAAGATACATAGTATATACATACAACAAGAAGGTGCAAAGAAGTAGAACAAGCACAAAAAATACACAGACAATAAATGAAATACTCAACACTGGAATATGAAATAAGAGTACAGGTATGCACCTCTGTAACTCCTCGTCTACATTCGCGCCAAAGAGTCGATCATCCTCTCCAACCATTCTGTTTGTTTAAATGCAGTAATGCAGGAAAAATACAATGGACATAAAGGAAGTTAGTATGCAGGAAGACATGTAATGAACATAAGTTCTTATGTAGGAAGGTACGCAACATCTACACAAAATAAACTAGGTGAACACATATACAGACAATAAATGAAATACCAAACAATGGAATATGAAATAACAATACAAACATGTACCTTTGTATCTCCTCTTCCATCGCTGCAGTCAAGACTTCATCGTTTTCTCCAACTATTCTGTTTGTTTGAATGTGGAAACACACAAAATACAATGAACATAGATGGAAGCTGGTATGCATCGGAGAACGAGTAATATGTACATATAGTAAATGAGAATCAACGAATAGAATAAAAGATAGGCAGAAACATGAACCTTTGGTTTTCTCCATCCATGGCTGTAAATATATAAAGTCTTTCCCTGCCCAAAATATATTACAAGCCACAAAATATTAAGAAATTGCATGGCCATAACTAAACGATTTTGGTTTTCCATGGAAAATTATCCAGATATGCTTCCCGACATGGAAATATAATTTTGCAGTATCTTTGGTGTACATATCATATCTCAAGTACAAGACAAATTGTATCGTGGTCACACCAGTCTGTGTAGAGGATAAATAACATGTATTGTGATATGGGCACATTCCACCATATATGGTTTATAAGTGCAACTTGCACATGTTTTATTTTAACAAAAAAACAACGGATATTGCAATTGCACATGTAGTTGTCCGATTATTTTTTTATGCCACTATTTTCTATCATGTCAACACTGAAGTATCAGCAAAATTTTACAGTAGAACAGATCTCGACCTCGCTAGACACGAAAAATAACACAACCACAGGTCCACTCGCGGGTGCAAGGCCTGAACACAGTAAAGCACCCAAATAATAATAATAATAATAATAAAACAGCGCCAACTGCCGACGCAGGACTCAAACCCTGTAAAGACGAAGTAAACAAAAGAAAACAACAAGCACCAAACCAACGAGAAAGCACAAACATGGCCAACTGCAACCCAAGGCCCCAAACTCGTAAAATTGAGCCAAACAAAAACAACCAACAACCAACGAACCAAAGAACCAACGAACAAGTAACAACCACTGAACCAGTAAGCAACATATGTATCTCCAATGATTACGAAACTGGAACTGAAACACAGAAGGAACTGGAAACATATGACGAGCATGCCAGTAGAAATAAGCAAACATTCTTACTTGCAAACTGCAAACACTGAACAACAAAGAAGGAATAGAAAATGAAATTATGGCACAAAAACTTACTCGAAATGATGAAAGGCAGAAGCGCAGGTCAAATTGTGAACCAAACAACAACAAGCAACAACCGACGAACCAATGAAGAAGAAGCACCCATCGAACCAGTAAACAATGTATGTAGCTTCAATGATGATGAAATTGTATTCTAGGCCCAGAAGAAGTATGAAACATACAATGCCTATTCAACTGGCGGTGGACAACAATATTGTCCAAATTCACTGCAACATTGTATGGAAAATTTCAAGGAAAAATGTACTCCGAGAAGCCTATTTAGATAAACATTTAAGGTTGTCAGGTTGTTTAAGGGCCTCACGATATGAAAACATTTAAGCTGTGAGGCCTGTTTGAGGACCTCGTGCCATGTAAACATTTAAGCTGTCAGGCATGTTTAAGCACCTCAAAAAAGTGTCAATGATATAAACCTTCAACATGCAAACATTTCAATACAAATACAAAGGAGTAATAATAATAGCACAAATAAAAAAATAAATAGTGTTTTCAGTTCTGTAGTTCGAACAATAGAAGGTTATAAACTTTGGAATTATCGATCACTATAAACTTTGGATATCTAAACATTTCAATATGAATAGTACAAATAAAAAAAGTATTGTACATGATAAAAATTTGGATATGGAAAGATATAATGCATTGGGAATAGCGAAGCTGGCAATAAGACCTCAAATCTACCATCCAATCAGATCATGACATATATGGTTTTTTTATTATATATAAAAAAATGCTTTTAGTTCTGTATATCAAACATTAGAAATTATGCAAAAAATTGTAGTCAAACGACAAACTAATATAAAGTCAACGAATTATTGATCGCTATAGTTCCTCTACGCCTTCGACAGGGACTAATAATGATTGATAACGTTGTATTAAATAAATCGAAAAAGTTTTACTAGTATTAAGAATGTGATAAAATCGGTGACGAGGTTCATCTTAACTATTCATTAAGACTTTTCACATCTACATTGTTCAATTAATTTTAAGACTTTTCACATTTATATGATTGAATTATTTTTAAAATTGGCATGAATTGAATAGTTAAAAGTAAGAAGTGATGATTCTCTTGGTCGAAGACCTATCACATCCACATTGTTTGGTCAATGATAAAAGTAACAAGTAATGAGTGTACAATTGTAAATATGAAACCTCTCACACATAGACATGGCAATCTATATCCTAAAGAAACTATGCAAATCATTAAACAAAAGCATATTGTTATTGAACTTTGTAATGGAGAGGGTATTTGAAAATGAAATGTTGCTCTTTGTACCAAAAACCCCACCTTTTAGGTTGTATCTTAATGTATTGTAAGTGTATTTGAAAATGAAATGATGCTCTTTGTATCTTAAAGTTCCTTTAGGGGTTGTATCTTAATGTTTGGGGTAGTATCTTAATGTATTGTAAGTGTGGATGATTTCAAATATTCTAGTTATATGGTTGTTTCATTTCATTTCACAATAAGAACAATATTGAAAATGTAGTTAGAAGTATAAGTGGTAGAGAATTTTTTGTGTTAAGGTTTTTCTTCACTCAATCCATATCACTTTCAAATAGGATTTTTTTGATTGAGATATTTCCTCACAAATATCTTTATTAAGGTTTTTTTCTTTCTTTCTTTGTGGGATGTGTTATGTGGGTGTATATGTGTGAATGATAAATAGTTGGATACATTGTGTTTTTGTCTTTGAATAGTTTCTACAACGAAAAAAATTCTTATCTTTTCTCTTTCTCAATGAAAATTATCAATGACAATATTTAATTCCCGTATAAGATAAATGACACTAGCATACCAAAGCCTTGCCTAGAAAGATGCATTAAGACTTGGATAATTAGATACATATAACTATTATAGCTTGGATGATAACTAGAAATTGCCCCTTAAGGTGCAAAAAGTATGTAATTCTAAAGTGGAGAGGTTGAAATATTTTATTTGTAAATTCCATTGGGGATTGGAATAATGTGAGCCGTCGAAGTTGAAAAATGACTAAAAGTACATGACAAGTGGAATCAACAAAATATAATTCTAATTTTGCCTTTTGGGAAAAAGTAAGATGGTAAGAGGGGGGAACCTTTCCAAAATGACTTTGTCTCTCGAATTACAAAAAAATTTGAGGCAAGGAAACTGAAAGCAAGAAAGGAACAATACAAACATATAAAACACATTGATTAAATATGACGAGGAATATCTCGATCAATGGATGCATAATATTACACACATTTTTCTGAGGATGTTGATTCAAAATTTTCAATGGTGCCATAGAAAAAGAACTATTGAATTTCAACCTAGTCTTGGAGAGATTGACACTACAATTAGAAAGTAAATTCATGTGAACATTAAAAGCAATAACAACAAAAAACACCAATTAATAAATGACAACAATGAATAAACCAAGCAATCGCAAGGGGAAGTATAACATCTTCAAATTTCAAAGCATGCAATAAAGAGTAATGATTGGTGTAAGGTATTTAGTGCCTTATTCAATAAAGGGGCATATGGCGTAACTAATGTAAACATTCTTTGTCATCACACAACATCAACATCTATGTTCCTATTATTCCACGTTCCCTTTTTCTTCTCTCAACTGATAAATGGCAAAAACATCAATAAGAATAATGTCGCAAGAAAAATGCCACCCTACATGCATCTTCGATTTAAAGCAAGTGTCTGCATCTTATGAAAGCATCAAAGAAGGCTTCAACAAGAGTTTGGATCATATGCAAAAATAACTGACAACCATGTGAACATTTAGATTAGATTATTCTAGATCAAGGTCCAAGAACTCCACTTGTGGGTTAGATTGTGTCAATTGTGCATAAAGGAGTAGTAAACAAAATGTGACTCTTGGAAATGCCTTATTCCTTACATGGATGGTTTCATGGCTTCCACCACTATGTGCTTCACTTGCCTTGGAGTGCGGGGTTCTATCGTTACGTTGATAAAAATTGGATTATTGTAATAAGAGTACATTGACAAGAAGAGTTGTTGGTTGATACATAGAATTCTAAACATTGAAATAAGAAAACAAATTAATTGAAAATAGAGAATATGTGAGTATACACACTATCTAGAGAAGTTGGTTAGTTGTGAGAAATGGATATTTTGTTGTGGTGTTTATTGTTTAAAGCCATGTTGTGTAGCATAATTTCAAATTGAGTTTAAAAATAAGTGTTAAAAGGTTTGTTGTAGTTTTTGTGGCTAGTGATCTAGAAGATATATTGCACTGTTGGCTTGACATGTAAATCTACTCTAATGTATGGAGGAATTCAAACAAAACTACACCAAGCATGGGTATTTGTGGCAATCCCCTCTATGTCAATCCTTGAACATGACTATAACAAGTTCCTTTTTTTTTGGATATAGTCACCGTGGACACATTGGGTTATTATCGCAAGCACATACGAAATGTCTAGAACTAATGTACATCACGACGTTAGGCTTGCCTCAACAACTTCCATCACTAGCTTCACCTCAAAGACCACATTTGGTCCCTTTGGTTTTGTGCCTCAAGCTCTTAAGCCAAATTGCCCTTTCTCTAAATTTTATAAAATTTCTTTTTCGCCTCCTCAAACATGCATAATTTTGTTTACATTGCAAGGCATTCAACGACAATTTGACGTGGAGCCATAACTTGTGGTAGTGCCTCTTAGTCGTGGTATCCATGGCCACCTGCTATGTTTTTGACTTTTTTCGACGACTATCACTGGAATTTGGCAATGTGAGTGTTGGAAAAATCACAGTTTTATAGTTCTCAAATCATGCTTTTGAATGCGTAAATCGATTTTGCACCCTCCAAAACCCGCAAGGCCCCGATTATATGCAATCTCAACCACTAAAATATGCAATTCCAACTATTTTTCTAAATTTATCATTGAATTTTGGACGAAATCATTTGGGAAAAATGCTCGGAAAAAGGTACAAATGTAGAACATTTAAACTATGTCTGTTAATATCAATGACGACATCCACTCCTCTTCTCGCGGTACGCATTAGTGGGGGATTACTAACTGTCCTTGAATTTATCCTGCATTGCTATTCAATATAAAAATGCAGGCGACGGGTGGAAAGTGTTCGCCCTATATCGAAGAAATTACAACTTGCAAGAGGGGGTTGTCAAGGCTTCAATATTTCTCAATATTAGATCAGAGATCGTTGACAGGGCTGACACATTCGAGGTTCACTATCCGATATAAAAATGCAATAGGAGGTGGGAAGTGTAAGCCCCATATTGAAGAATCTCCAACCTATAGGAGGGGGGTGTCAGGGCTTCAAGATTTCTCAAGATTCGACCAGAGATTAACGACATGGTTGACACATTCGAGGTTCGCTACTTGAAAAAAAAATGTAGGTGAGAGGTGGAAAGTGTACACCTAGATAGAAGAATCTACAACTTGCAAGAGGGGGTGTCGAGGCTTCACTACTTCTCGATATCCGAACAAATATTGATGACAAGGTTGTCACATGTGAGGTTCACTATTCGATATAAAAATGTAGGCGATAGGTGGAAAGTGTATGCCGTATATCAAAGAAGTTGCAAACCAGAAGGAAACGTTGCACATAGAGTGCACAATGCAGTCTCACCCGAGATAGCTTTCTGCAGGTCTCTGATACTCAAGTGTTTGCAGTCAAAGAGGGGATTGGGACTGTAATCTGACCCTTTTCCTCATGCATTAACATTATTATTCATTCATCTACTTCTAGTATTCATTCATTAAACTCTGCATGCATGATGTCATAATCAACTTAACCATTCATTCTTAAACGATAAGTAACAAAATAGTAAAATAACCATTCATGACACATAAACACAGTAGATTTACCCTGGTTCACCCCCCTTGGGGCTACGTCGACAAAGATTTGTCTCTTCAGTTATTTTATTCATCTTTTTGCAGAATCTGCTCTGCGTGCATTACATCTTTTAGCTTACAATAAAAAAGGAGGGTAAGTACCCTCTGTGAGATGGACTAGACCACACTAGGCTCCACATCCTGTGCTCTAACCCTCAAAACTAGCTTACTCAGACCAATCGACCAACAACCTATTGATCCACAAATCAACGAACAACTGACCAACCTCTACTATACATCCTAGGCCTTATTTATACTCTTATATTGGTCTATAGCCATTACATGTATGTCAAACACCCTAACCCTAAGATGGTTAGGTATATCTGCATGTGCGCTATGCTGCTTTTCCTCCTTCCACATGCTGCTTTTCCTTACTCTTATGCATGCTACTTTTTTGTCCTCTTCCACATGCTACTTTTTTGTCCTCCTCTGCGTGCTGATTTTCCACCACATAAGTCGCGCGCTCCAAAAATAGACCTTTCTTTCCCAAAATAGGCATGTGACCAAAAATAGGCTTTTCTCTCCCAAAATAGGCTTGCGCCCAAAAATAGGATTTTCTCTCCCACTGTGCCTTAGTTTGCACATTGGATGGCTAGATGAAACTCTTGGAACACCTTTTCCAATTGAATTCCTTTCTATTTAACTTGGGTGCTCTGCTTTGCTATCTTTTCCATACTCTGCGTTGTAATGTACTCTACTAGCACTATTTTTCATTCTGCATGTATTTTCTCTATTTTCCCCTTCTTTGCCTGCATTTTTCTATTATCTCCTCTACTTCATGTTGTAGTGGCTCCAACTAAGCCTGTTTTGCTTGCTTGTCCCCCTATGCAACCTTCAACTCTGCCTACAAGTTCTTCATATCCTGTGCACTCCTCATCCTCTCTAGGATGGCCATTTCCTTCTATTGTTTCTTTAAATCTTGAATTTTGACAATTATCTTCTCTTGCTTCTAGTCCAGTTGTTGGATTTTCTCAAATTCTTCCATATTGGTCCACATCTGAGCAGTCTTATCATAGAATTCTTCGACGACATTAGATTCTTGTTTTATACTGTCGATGTGTGCAGTAGACTCCTATTCTCTTTGCTCTCTAACTTCATGAGGTGTAGCGGGAGTCCATTTCTCCGTGAGCTCTGTGATCTCCTATTGATATTTCACCATGAGCTACACAATCTTCTGAAAGTTTCCTTCCGATGTGTCTTCTGGATCCTAAACACAGACTGGGATGTTGTTATAGACTGTTGTTAGTCCCTTCTCTAACTTGTCTGCGCATTTCCTCTCCTCCTCCTTCTCCAAATTCAACTGGTAAAAAGGTATTATATAACACCTTTGCAACCTCCCTGCCAACTTCCAAGTTAGTAGCATCTGTGCGGGCTCTAGATTGGACTTCTTGCATCACACATGCTTGGAGCCCGTATAGCACCTTTGTAGGTATCTGTGCCATAACCAACTCAAGTTGTGCTATGTCCCCGACTGGATTCTGTGTTGTCTCCTCATCAAATCGCATCATCTTCTGTGTGACCTTGAATGTGTCGCTACCCTGCACCACTATCTCCATTGTTTCCTCTTGTTCCTTCTGTGCACGTGTTTGTTGTGTCTTCTTTGAAGCATATCATGTACTTCCACCAACTTAGCCATGATATCCTCCCTATATGACTCGACTGCACATATGACATCTTCTCCATTGTCCTAGACTTTGACGACCACTAGCTCGACATTGTCCTCTGCAATGGTGATGACTGGAGGCTTCTTATGGTATTTCATCTTCTTGCATATTTCCTCCTCCTGTGCTGCAATTCTCTTTGCATGTGAGGGATGCACCCCAGTATTCTTCTATTGTGCATCCTCCTCTTCGGGCCGAGAGGTTTCTCCATTCTTTTCATCGCCCTTGAATTCCGCCCTTGACACTATTTCTTTCCTCCTTGGATTTTTCGTTGTTGCGCTGCTCCCTAATGCTTGAGCACGTTCTGCAGCCTTTCCAGTGTTGTTAGTCGGGCTACTTGTTTTTGTTGATGTGCCTGACTCTATTTTTTCCTTGGGTTTGACTTCTTTCTTTTTTTCTAGCACCTTCCTTTGCATGGGCCAGTCTTTGATGATCTAGTCGACCTCTTCCCTTGATACACAATACTGCATTTCCAAACATTTTTTCTTCGGTCCCTTGTGGCTTGGATCCACTAGTGATGTTTGGATGCATTAAACTTGACTATCCCTTAGTTCTCCTAGACCACCTCAACAAGAATCCTCCATACATTTGTTGTTCTCTGTTGTATGTCTTCCAGAACCATGGTAAACACTACATTATTTGTTTGTTGATTCTTAGTATATTTGGCTTGTCAGAGGGTTTCGTATCTTGCTGTGTAGCACGTCTCCTTCTGGTCTAGAAAATTAGAGAACTTTGGTTCCTTCCAAGCTACCAAAGAGATGAGGATGAGGAGCCAAGAATAATGGAACTCAGTGCCATTGTCTTGTGCATCTGTACAATCAATCAGAAATTGGTTTAATAGGTATGACTCCTAGCTAAACATTACCCCTTTTACGCACTGCACAACTACTGCTATGACTCCTGCTGGGGCCTCTTCTTTCCTACACTTCATCAATAACTTGCAAGCCATTAGCTTGCTGGTGAACCACATCACAACATCGTTGATGTCTTTGAGGACTATTCCCTGGTTCCTTTTGGTTGTTCCAAAGTGTGCTTTGACTATCTCCACAATTTATTTCTCTCGTGCTTTATTCTGTACGTACTCTTCGGGTTGTGCGCCAACAATGGGAAACCCTTTAATATTGGATATAAATGCCACATCAATGGGGACTGGCATATCCATCCATAGGATACCTCCATGTACCTTGGCCAACAACTGCTTGACGCACAATCCCACATTCTTACCGCACCCAAAGTGCGGTATGTGCAGGAGGTTCATGATACAGAAATTGTAGAGCCCTGTTATCCACTATGCGGGCTTCATGATGGGTCTTCCTAGGGGTCCTATCTCCCCCGTGTCTGCCAAATAAGTTTCCTTGGAAATGTTTGGAAACTTCATCGTGTCTCGAACATCATGGTCAGAGTATCTCAACTTTGGCACTTTCCCAAGCATATCCTCGACTGTGACCACAACGTCCGAGATGTACGGGAGTGTGATCTCTGTTGCGTCCGATGCCTTTTGTTTATGGCAGACGGATGGGTGGCCTCTTTCCACTGTTTCATTCATGTATTCTTCCTCCTCCTCGACATCCATCTGGTTTATGATATTATCGACCAATACCTCCTCTGCACTAGGTCCCTATTTTTTTTCCTTCATTCCCTCAGGTTCGATAGGTTTTTCCAGATTAGGGTTTGTGCTGCCATTTGGGTTTTCAAAGCTCTGACCCATTTCTCCTTATGCAATTGTCAAGTTTTCCTTCTCTACCTTCATTGGGCTTAGCGAATTAGTCTTTGAGGTTGTGACATCTTCTAATTTGACCACGTTCTCAGGCTCTGTCATTCATTCTTTCCTTTTTCTAGCCTGTCGGGTAACCCTAGTATATCGCCCTCGGGAACCAACCTTTGGAGGTGTCATGCTGGATATAGAGTGGTCAATTTCTTTCTGCTTTGCACAATTTCGCTTAGGTTGTGCTCTTCAACTCTCCCTTTGCTAAAAAATCGCTAAGTGTCATACTTGCCCATGTTTTTCCCTCTTTATAGACCCGACCAATTAATGTTTTGTCGTATTTTTCACTTTTTTTCATGCATTTGCGTAGTGTCCAGTGTTTTTTTACGTGCAGTGTCTAATTTTCCCGCGCTACTTTCACCGTCTACTGCAGGCAACTTTTTCCAATTTTCTACTAGTCAACCAACTTCCTCCTCTTTTGTATTTTTCTTATTTTTCTGCTTTTTATGTATATTTGTAATTTTTCTTTCCTAATTTCTATTATAGTACACTATGCATAGGGCTTCCTTATTGCACTACAACTACTGAGAGTTAGTAGGTCGACTATCCCTATACAGTTCCATTTAACTACCATTCACCATTCCTTGCAGTTCTGTTCCAGTCAAGTCCTTTAACTACACATATCCTCCATTTGTGACATCACTTCATATGGCCCTAGCCAATGCATTCAAAACTTACCAGGATGTTGCAAAAATGTGTTGTCATAGAGGAGAAGTAGGTATGCCTCCTTAAAGATCTTCTTCTTTATGTGTTGATCATGCGAGGGTTTGTCCCTTGCTTTCTACACCTCTTGGTGGAATCCTGCCTGATTCCTGCCTTCTTCTAGTTCCATCATTTGATTTAACCTTTCTTGTACTACGCCTCTTTATTTCATATTTGTAACTGATGCAACACGGAGACCGAGTACCAAAAATTCTAATGGCATCACTACTTCTTGTCCATACACCAATCTAAATGGTGTCTGTCCTGTCAACTTCTTGCATGTAGTCTTGTATGCTCATAATACTACTGGTATTTTTAAATCCCAATCATGTCTGTTAACATTACAGATCTTTGTCAACGCATTATCCAAAATCTTGTTGAAAGCTTCTACCGTCCCATTTTCCTGAGGATGATATGGTGTACTCTTCTGGTGATAGACTTCAAATTCCTCAGTCATAGCCTGGATGATACTATTAATAAAATGGGTGCCTTGGTCACTCATCAAAATCCTAGGAAATCTGAATCTTGTAATCACCTGCTCAAATAAGAAGTGCGTTGATGTCTCTATGCTGCAATCCTTGCCTGGTGCTACTTCTGCTCATCTGGTTCCAACACACACATTCTCAAAATGTTATCTGCGCCCAGCTTGTATAAATGACCTGCAATTAGCTGATAGTTTGTAGTGATGACTACCAAATTTTTCTTTTGCATGGTACAAAACTCCTTTGGCGCAACTCCTGTGCTAAAAAATTCAATGATATCAACAAACTACTCATCAACTATCTATACTGAAAATATTTGTGCATCAGGGAAGTTGTCTTCTAAGTTAGTAGGTTCTTCTCCATTGGTTATCTTGGATAAGTGATCTGGTCCTGCATTTAGTTTCCTTGGTTTAACTATTACTTCAAAATCAAATTCCTGGAACAATAATAACCATCTATAGATCCTCCCCACCAACATTGGCTTGTTGACTAGATATTTGAGGGCAAAATGATATGTGAACATTTTAAAATGCTTTCCAACAAGTAATGTATGAATTTATGGAGTGCATACACCATGGCTAGGCTTTCTCTTTCTACTGTGTTGTAATTATGCTCCGATTCAAATTATTTCTTGCTTGCAAAGGCTATAGGATGATCTAATTCACATGCTCCTGGCTATGTAATAATTTATCCAAGTTCTATTGTTGATGCATCTACATGCACATGAAATGTCTTTTCCCAATCGAGAAGCACTAAAATAGGTGTTGTCCTTTTTCAACATCTTTTCCATCGGTGCGGTAATCCGGGCATACCCCTTGACAAAATTCTTGTAGTATCTTGTATGTCCAAGTGTGGCTCTTAACTAGCTCACTGACTTTGGTGGTGGTAAGTTCACAATTACAACAATCTTAGTAGGGTCAACCAATAACCCTTGTCTGCATACCACAAGTCCTGACGATATCCCAAAGGGTGTGCTGAAAATACATTTCTTGATGTTTAATGAAATCTGTCATTGCCTACACCTATCCAACATGAGTCTTAGGACTTCTACATGATCTTTCAAAAGACTAAAAACAATCCAGTCATCCAGATATACTTCTAAAAATTTACGTATGAATTATTTAAAAGCAACTATGACCACCCTTGAAAAGATAGCTAGTGCATTCTTCAATCCAAAAGGAATAATTGTATACTGATATGATCCCCACTATGTAGAAAATATAGTATTATGCCTATCCTCGAGAGCTATTTTGATCTGATGATAAACTGAGAATCCATTGGTGAATGAATATGCTTCCTAGCCTACCACATTCTCTAAGACCTCATCTCTAAAAGGGGTAGGAAAATGATCATGTAAGAAATCATAATTTAATTTCCTCAAATCTACACAAATTCTTATTCCCCCTTTTCCTTTTTCTGGACTACCATGGGACCGATCCATTCAGATTCCTCCATTGTCTCTATGATACCGACTTCTAGCATTTGGTCAAGTTCTGCTTTCACTTTTTTCTTATACATTGGATTCAACCTATAAGGTCTCTCTGTCTAAGAGGCATGGCATCTAGTTTTAGGGGTATCTTCATCTCACCCAACTCACCTACTATTCCTTTAATCTCAGTAAAGGTTGTTGGAAACATGTCACTGTATTCGCGCAGTAATTTTGTTATCCGTTCTAGTGTCTTCTCATCCCAGTAGTATCCAACGCTAGCCATTTTAGGGTTTTCTTCTGTCCCAATGTTGACCTTCTTGACCTTAATTGGTCAAAAAAATGCCTCTGACTCCAGAGATGGACCTTCCACCTCTTGTTCTCCTTCAATATATGTTATTTGAATGTTGTGTGGATCATCTTCATCTAGTGCTTTCTTTGAGATGTGATAACACAGGAGTAAGTCCTTAATTGTCTATCTATTATGCTGTTGGTATTCTGTTATAATTTCTACCTCAGGTTCATCAAAAAATATCATTCCATGTATCAACTTTAGGGTTGAATCAATATTGGGGTTCTCATCCTCAAATGAGAAAGTTACCACAAAATTTTGTTGTAATAATGTCCATTATGTAGTTCCTCTACGCAATTCCTGATCTATGTACCAGTTCCCTGGTATCCCATCCAATGTATGAATAAAGTAATGATGCCATTCTTCTGGTGGTGCCAACCTCCATTATGTTCTACATTTCTCTATATGCTCAACTGGTCTTCCTCGTCCATCATATTTATGCAATGTGTTGCTACCCTATTCTGCGCCAAATATAATGCGCAGTAACCGTTTGCACTAATTCCAGTCTTGAATCGTTTCCTCGTGCGCACCCCACCATCTTGTAGGTGTTTCCTTGAGTACAAGATCGAGGGCTAACAACCTTTGATTTTCCCAAACTTCTTCCTCATAATTTGTCAAGAATTCTTTGAGGTCGTTCAAACCATGAAAAGTGGGAGGTTCTCTGACCTTTGTACCGACCCACCTTGCTGCGCACTCTATTCTTTCACACCTCCTTATGGAGACTTCATGTAGTCTCTGCTGCCAATTTTCGAGACCTGTATCTAAGTTTTAGGCACACATTGTAATGCTTCTCCATCTGAGTACCCCATCTGCGGTTGGGTTGACATAGTCTTCATCTCACGTAGTAGTCCTATACAACTGATTTATTTCTTCCAAGTCCAAACATGTCGCCTATACATACATTTCTCCTTTTGAGGGATCCAATGGTATAATCAATCTATACTCACCTGATTCAAAAGTCATTTTTCGTGTCTTCAGGGTGATCACAGCCTAGTTATCAAATTCCCAGTCCAATACTAGTAATAATGGGTAGGGTGTTGTGCCATCTACTATTTCTATAACTTCGAAATTTGCCACAATGCGTACTCCATCCAAGTCTACTGTCACACCTTTAAGTCTTCCAACTGGTAACACTCTATGTTGATTCACCAATTTCAACTGGACAGGTGAATATCCTAATGTGGGTTCCCCCATACACTGCCATGTTTTCTTAGGTACGAAATTCACTTCAGAGCCTAAATCAAGTATGATATCTCCTATATTGAAATCCCCAATGTAGGCATTTAACCTAAATTCCCTACTTTTTCTTCTTACCATATGGAGATGATTATCTGTCTTTTGTTCTAACTTCCCTTCTA